>PVKN010040805.1:0-10660 GCA_004027915.1 Capromys pilorides
CATGATGCCCCAGCTCCTGCCCCAGCTCCTGCCCCAGCTCCCCAAGTTCTGGGATGACGGCTTGTGTCACCGTGACGGGCCATATCACTACTATTTTTTAGCGACCATATTGGACTGTGTGTGGCATGACAGGACCCCTGTGACTTGCTCAGCCAGCCCTGTGCAGGCAGTACTCAGGCTGGTTATTTCATTGCTACGGACAATGCCAGCATGATTAGCCTCAGCGTGGTGGAGCATGCGTGGACAGATGCAGGAGGGAGGAGGAGGTTCCTAGCAACTCTGCTGGACACAGCTTGCATGCGAGGGGTTTTCTTTGGTACCCCTAGATACGGCTGCTTCCCTTGCCTGGCCAAGCTGAGGGGAGGGAGAGCGCTCCCTGCAGCCCTGGCTCCCGTCAGACCTCAGGGTCCACGGTCAGGGTCCACACGTGCTTCTCCCAGGAGCTTGCCCAGGCTCGGGGCGCTGTTCTGACCTCTGCTGGAAACACCCGTGCACACTGTTTGCCGATGCTCCTTTGCGTGTGGTTTTTTCCTTTTCCCGATTTTAAAATGTTCTCTCCACATTGAGCTTAGCCCTTTATTTATGACATCTCAGGCAAATCATTTTCCCCCACTTGTCATCTGTCTTTCAGTTCTCCTTATGGTGTTTTTGCTGTGCCAAGAAAAAGTAAAAATGGAGGGCTGGGGATACAGCTCAGCGGCACAAGCACCTGCCTGGCAAGCACAAGGTCCCGAGTTCAATTCTTGGCACCAAAAACAAAACCAAAAAACATAATGAAGTTGAATTTATTAATCTTTCAGGCATCCAACTTTGAGGTGTGTTTCTGAATGACGGGCTGCCTTGCGTTGGCTCCAGGACAGTGGCTACGTTTATATCCTAGGTCCCACGGTGTTTGCTCGGATGTGTGGTGTGAGGTACGGACCCACCATGAGGGCCTTTGGAATGACTCTGCATACATCCCGTACTATTTATTTAAAAGGCACTAAAACTTTTCTAAATCCGCTAAAAATATTTTTAAGCGCCTAGCACTGCACATTTTTAAAAGGCAGCCCAGCCTTCTGACCTGCGTTCTGAAATGCTTGTGGATAAGCACGCTGCCTCTGAGCTCTGCTTCTGAATGCTCAGGGCGAGGGTGGGTGGGGTGGAGCAAGAGTGTTCAGGAGCTGCTAACGGCTCAGCTGACAGAGGAGACCAGCCCGGGACACACTTCCGAAACCTCCCTCCCGTAAAGGGTGCGAGTGCCGGGAGACGGGCAGCTTTTGGTTTCTTGTTGTTCTTGAGACAGGCTCCTGTCATGCTGTCCAGGCTGGTCTCCAGCTCCTGGGCTCAAGCAGCCCTCCTGCCTCAACTGCCCCAGCAGCTGGGCCTGCGGCAGCTCCACACGGGCAGCGTTGGTCACCCCTGTGAGGACGCAGGGGTGCACGCGTGCCTGGAATGCAGCAGGTGCTCGGCGGAACCAGAAACCTTCTGCCCTGTCTTCCCCAAACACGCCGGGGGCAGCACCACATGGCCCAGCAGCCACCAAAGCCACCCTGTGCCTAACCAGGCAGTGCTCCTACTGGGGGGACAGCCACCAGGGAAGGACAGAGAGGCATCACTCGGGGACAGGGACGGGACCAGGCTCCAGAGCTTGACCTCTGCCAGAGCAAGCAGGAACCCCATCCCTCAGCCCAGAGGACACAGCCAAGTGGACGGGGTGGCTTCTGCGGCTTGGTGGCCCTGTGCCTGGGGGCAGCACGGGCAGCAGGGCCAAGGACCGAGTTTCAAGACTGCACAAGGCACCAGGCATCCACCTTCCGAGCTGGGCAATGCAAGCAGGGCTCGTTGGGGTCAACGGGAGCCTGCTGCAGCCCTGGGGCCCCAACCTGGCTTTAGCAAGGGCCGCTTTATTGACAAAGAGTGACACGTCTTGAGGATAGATACCGTCACTATGACCCAGGGTGGCATCCTTGGCTCCTGCCCCTAAAGGTGGCCTTGCTCCTCCTGGAGCCACCCTAGATGTCCCCCATGGACACAGGGCTGCAGCTCTCCAGGCCCAGGCCAGCTTTAGCATGGCCTCTGTAGTCCCTGTTATGGGGGCAGTGGGGTCACCAGTTGCCTCACATCTCTGGGAATCTGACCCTCGGCACCAGAGCCCTCACATCCGGGTCTGTGAAGCCGGCGGCTGCTTCCTAGCAGCTCCTGGTACTGAATTAGATCTCTTTCCTGACACACCAAGGACCTGAGAATCCCCAGCCCAGCTCAGAACCTGGATCTCGGCAAGACCCCGGCCTCGTGTCCCCCCAGCACTGCCCCTATGGCTTCTCTGTGGTGCAAGTCCTCACCTCTCCATCGGTTCCTAAGCTTGAAACACTTTGGTCTACGCAAACTCTGGCTTTTAATGTTTATGTTGAGAATTCTGCTGTAATCCCAATGGGTTTTTACCTTTAAAGGTTCTTTGATTTTCTCCTTTTTGAAAGTTTTTCTTTTCTCTTATTTGGCGGGGAGGCTGAAAGGGGCGGCTGAGACAGGGTCTCACTGGGTAGCCCTCCTGCCTCAGCTTCCCGAGGGCTGGGATACAGACATGTGCCACCACACATAGCTTCTCTGACAGCTCCCCCCGCCCACAGCTCCCCGCCCCCCATACTGGGGATTGAACTCAGGACCTTGCACTTGCAAGGCAGGCGCTTATGCTGCTGAGCTATCTCCTCGGCCCTCTGACAGCTGTAAGAGTCTATCCCTGTTAGGTTTCTGGGATTTTGACGATGATGGGCCATGGCGAGGTTCTTTTCTGATCACATCCACTTGGGGCTTTGTGAGCCTCACTTCCCGTGTGCTGCGCTCTCTCCCCATGCCTGCAGAGTTTTCTGCTGCAATCTCTGCAGACCAATTTCTTTTTTTTATTTTTATTTTTATTTATTTGTTTGCTTGTTTGTTTCTTTATTTACTTATTTTATGGCCAGCTCAGCCTGCCCTGTTGGTGGGTCTGGCGCAGCATGTGGTGCTGGGAATCGAACCACAGTCCCTACAGTTGCCTGAGCTTTCCTAAGCAGGCACTTTAGACCACTGAGCCATCTCGCCGGCCCCAAACCCATTTCTATTCCACGCGTGCTGTCCTCTGATTTTCTGGCTACTGCAGTGAGGCTTCGGTTAGTCTTGGTGGCACCTCACAGCTGTGGGCTCTAGCGTCCCTGAGGCGTCTCTGAACACACAGGTGGAGGGCTGCTATGCCCCCAGGCTGGCCCTATCTCCTCGCGCCCCATGGCCCAGCTGTGCGTGCCAGGTTCTGCCTTCTCTGGAGTCCCGCGAGGCCTCTCCTCATGGACTCCTTTGCTTTGGGAATTCTGCCGCCTGCGCTCTGAGTAGCTTTGGTTAGTTCTGTTTTTCACCTGCGCCATAGTCAAATGCACCGATCGGTTCATCAGTTACACTGCCTGGCCCGTGGTGGTACCCCAGAGCCCCAGTGCCTCCACCTCCCCGGTGCCTTCTGCCCCCAGCTGCCCGCCCGGCTCTGCCCGGGAGCCCTTGTGCTGCCTGCCGTCCCGTCTTGCTCTCTCTCCGGTGCTGAGGCTCTAGGCCTGGTCTCTGCCGTGGGTGTGAAGGCTCCGCTCGGCTCGGCTCTGCAGGCGTTGTCTCCACCTCTTCCCTTCATCCTGAGGGACGGGGCCTGCTCCGCCCAGGGCCCGCACACTGCCCACCTTGCTGGCCCCTTTCCTTGTCTCCCAGGGACCCCACTGCAGCTCCTGAGCGCCTCGTTCGTCCCTGGCTTCTGTTCCTACGTTACCGTGTCTGTGAATTCAACTCGTTCCTACAACAGTTTGTAGCCTTTTAATTTCCCGACACCGGGGACCGAACCCGGGAACTTCACACTGCGCGACATGTTTTAAAACCCTGAGATGGTCTCCCTAAGTCACAAACTGAGCTGGGACTTTCAGTCTTCCTGCCTCAGCCTCCCAGAGTGCTGGTGCTGCCTGGCCAGCTAGCTTTACCTTTCAAGACAGGGATTATGCCAAAAAATAAAATCCTGGAGGCCAGAGTTTTTCCACTTAAAACACACTTCGCCTGTGACTTCTCCACCCCACCTTCCTGCCTGGGGAACCTCATCTTTTGTGCAAGTGGCCCAGCCCACACCGCAGGACCTGGGCCCAAGGGTGACCCGAAATTCCATGCTGACCTCTTCCCCCTTCAGCCCTGACCCCTGGGTTCAGCACAGCAGGACTCAGGCCCAGGGAGCCCAAACTCACCCCAGCTGCACCTCACTGTACCCCAGTGGCGCCTGTGCAAACCGTGCAGCCCTCCGTGCCTGGACACATCCCTAAGTCTTAACAAGCCTGGAAGTGCCCAGAGCCACGCCCCTGCCCGAGGCCAAGAGTCTTCGCTGTGTGCTGGCCGCCAGGGCACCTCTGCCAGGGGGACCTCAGCGGACCATCCCAGCTGGGCCCCAGGGTCCTGGGGTTCAGAGTGCAGCCCTCCTTAATCAGGAGACCACCGTGAGGAAGCCGGAGCGCCCTTGGTGGCAGTGACAGTCACAAGGAAAGAGAAACCCGCCACCCCGGGTGTCCTAAGGTCCCTCTGGGGTCCATCCCAGCGACGACCGGATGCTCACTCTCCTTACGCACAGCTCGCCAGCTCCCAGCCCCCACCCCATGGAAACCTGGGTCGAAAGACCAGGCCCACCACAGCAGGGCTCCCAAAAGACAGCGTACAGCGACACCAAGCTGTGTCGGCCTTGCAGGACATGGGGAAGTGATGGCACATGGGGAGGTGACAGGGTGACCTCGACACAACCACCTCCATGAGCTCCGCTCTGCGCTTCCTCCCAGCAGGGCCTGTGTCCCTGCAGCATCCAGGAACCACTTCCCCAGCGGATGCCGTGCTCCGCCCACTCTTAGAGCACCTGCGGCCTCTGGCTGAAGCCTCCAAACTCCACTTCCCCGACCTCTCACCCCCGGTGGCTCTGTTCCTACGGGGCCATCCCTCCCCTGACCCCAGAGAGGACTCTGTCTCTACCAGGTCACCCCACGCTGTGGTCACCTCAAGCAGGTGCAGCTCCACCACCACTCCAGTGGATGAGGTTTAAAGACACGTGTGCAGGCAGCCAAACATGCGGCCAGCCCAGGGGCGCCTCTCTGATGGCCAGACCCTGGCCCTCTCCATCTTGGGCCTCTGAGACCCCTGGGGCCAACCTGACCACAGTGCCAAGGCTTGCGCCACCTGGGAGCCACGGAGCCATCCTCCTGGGGCATCTCTCACCTCTGCCTTCACTTTCTCTTCCTGCGTGGGCAAGCCTGGCCCTTACCCCTCTCTCCAGGCCTCCCTCACGCCCAGGACCAAAGCCCTTCGGGACCACCAGAAGCAGCCCACGTTCCTGACCATCACCCCCCCTTCTCTGCCCCGAGCCCCACAGAGGACAAGCCACATGCTGGCCCAGCCTTGCCTCCTGGTAAGTGAGGGGTGCCACCCCAGCTTTCCCTGCTCTCCCAGCCAGAGGTGGCACAAACCCGTGGCCCTGAACCCCCAAACCCCAGTTCCGTGACTCAAGCCCCACAGCCTCGGCTCAGGGGCTCCCAGCTTTCCCTGCTAACAGGGCCCCGAGTTCCAGGTCTGACCCCCTGCCCTGCCCCAGGGCCCACCTCACCCACAGGCCTGAACAGTAAGTTCCCAGAACAGGGTGCCCAGCTCTCCCTGTGCCTGGCGACACGTCCACCCCTTGAGTGTGGTACCTTGGCCAGGGACCTGACAATGGGGCTCTCCATGATGCCGCGGAGGAAGATGAGGTCCAGCTCCGCAGCGCCGGTGGCGTTGGGCAAGGACCCCAGGTTGTCCAGGACTTGCTGCATGGCTGCAGGGCGGAGAGCAGGTGGACAGCACTCAGACTGAGACCCCTTCCCCAACACCCAGCGATCTGCCCTGCGCGGCCGCCCACACATTCACAACCAGCTGGCCATGCTGCTGCCTGAGTCCCCAGCGGGGCAGCCCAGGCAGCGGGAAGTGGGCGTGCAGGACTGGAGACCACAGCCCTCTCTGCCTGGCATCGGGGAACCGCGCTCTTCACTCCACCTCCACGGGGCAAAGCTCTAGCCTCAGCACTGTGCCTGGGGGCACTGCCATCTCTGCCTGGCCTGGCCACTCGCTCTGTAGTGACCAAGGCCTGTGGCCCCCAGGACATGTGGCTCCTGGGGAAGAGCCACAAACCCTGGCTGGATGCAGACCCGGCAGGGCGGCGGACACCAACACACTGGTCAGGTCGGGGTGCCCCATGGCTGGGCTGGGCTGACCTTGCAGGGGCCGGGGGAGGGGACAGCTCAGGAGGGGCAGGAGGCACGAGCATGCGCGCAGGCAGGGCAGAGATGGGCAGGGGTATCATTACTCTGCCACCTGCTGCCCACGCCTGCGGCTGTGAATAGCGCCCCGAGGAGGGATGGCACCCCCTCCGCTCCTACTGGCTGCCTCCCAGGGGAGCGGGGAGCAGAGGAGCACAGCCCTGGGGCAGGACCCTGGCACGTGCAGCACGGACTACAGGGTCCCCGGCTGCTGCGTCCCCAGTCCGCCCCTCCCGCCGGGACTGTCTTGCACTCCCTGGGCTCTGGGAGAAGCTGAGATCCATGTCCTCAGCGGCCCTAGACTTCCGTCTGCGGCCACAGGTGTGGGCGGGGACAGGACCCACGGGCAATGTTCTCCCTCTCCACACCCCAAACCCCGCCACGGGCTAGAGAGCTAAGGACCCCCCTCCTACCTTCCCTCTGCAGCTCCGCTTCCTCTGAAGAGCCCAGGGACAGACCCTCCAGGGAGGCCCCGCTGCCAGAGCTGCCAGCCATGGTGTCCCCAGCGGCGCAGACCCGGGCCGGGCAGGCGGGAGAGGCTACGCGCGCGGTACCATGGAGTTGGCCAATGGCGGCGCCGCCAGCAGGGAGGGGGCGGGGCTGGGGCGGGGCTAGGTAGCAGCGTCTGCTGGGCCGGGGGGCAGCGTGCCGCCCTCCTGAGGCCCGCTGCGCACAGCCTGGAGACCGGGCTGGGGGTCTCGGCCCCAACTGGGACCCACACCCCGGGTTCCTGGAAGCCCCGGGCTGTGCACACTCGGCCGTGGCCTCAGGCAAAGGAAGCCTCAGTCTCCTGGGGCTGCCCCCAAGTGGAAGGGTGCCAAGGCTACCTAGGCTGGCACAGTGGGGTACCTCGGGGCTGGAGACACTGGCGCTGCAGCACCAGGGGGAGTTTTCTTGCCCGGCACCCACTACTCTGAGACCCTGAACCCAGAGGCCACAGCCACCAGCAGCCTTTCCTTCCTGGAGGCCTGTGCCAGGCAGACCCCTGGCCCCCTCACCCTAGTTGTCATGGCAGCAGGCTGGGATTACACATCAGGATGCAATCCAGGGAGCAGTAGGCAAGCCCACCAGAGATTTAAAGGGACCGCTCCAGCAGAGAGCAGCCCAACACCCTCACCTTATTCCCCAAACAAAGGGGTGAAACAAGGTAGAGGGAGCCGCCTCAGGGCAGGGCAAAAGCCCTACAGCTCCCAGGAAAAGGCGCCTCCCTTCCCAAAAGCTGAGCACCGGCCCCTCCCTCCATAAGACAAGAACTTGCTCACCAGAGGTGGCACAAGGACAAAAAGGACCCCTCAGCCCTGCATTCTGCAGAGCCCCAGGAAGAGGAATCTAGGGAGCAAGGGCGACAGGAGGCAGCCAGGCCTCGGAGGGGCACGGCGATCCCTGTACATCTCCAGAGGAAGCATCCGACACCAGGTGAAGGACTCCAGGTGACAGAGGCAGATTTAGCGGAGAGCTCTGTGAGGCTGGGGCTGAGGCAGCCTGGGGTGGAGGCGTAGGACAACTCCGGGAGGAGGGGGACCCAGGGCCACAAGGCCAGGGGCCCTTGGAGAAAGCGGCGCCTTGTTGCACCCTACCCAGGTCATGAGGCCACTCCGCCTGAGAGAGGCCTCTCATCCTCCGATTGTGGGCTTGTTAGCTCCAAGTCTTGGTGCTGTGGCCCAGGGCAGTGGAGGAGGAGACAGCTCAGGGGACATGCTAGCAGGAGACCAGATAATGGAGCAGCCATTACAGCCTGCGCACCCGTGCCTAACCAAAAGCCTGGGGTTCTCGGGTACAGGAGCCCTGGAGTGGGCTTGCGGGTCCATGACTGCATCTGCACCCAGGGCCTCAGGCCCATCAAGATCAAGAAGGTGGGGCCAGCCAGATAGCTCAGCAGATTGAAGCACCTGCTTAGGCAGACACAACGGTCGGAGGTTCGATCCCTGGCCTGCCATGCCGGCAGCAGGCTGAGACGTCAATTGGGAGGGCATGGTGGTATGCGCCTCTAAGGAGGGTCACTATAAATCCTGTCTGTGGGCCAGCGAGATGGTTCAGCGGTCTAAAGCACCTGCTTAGGAAAGCTTAGGCAACCACAGGGACTGTGGTTTGATCCCTGGCACCACATGCTGTGCCAGCCCCAACCCCCAGAGCAGGCTAAGCCAGCCATAAAAAAAAAAAGTCCTATCTGTGTAGTGAGACCCTGTAGACCCGATCGACCTCTCTGCACTACATACAAAAAAAAATCAAGAAGGTGGCCCAGCCTGCTGCTCATCTTAGATCAACAGGTTCACCAGGGGTGGAGCCCAACCCGGGCTGCAGGGCTGGAGTCCTGACACATGGGAGGAAGCGCAGGCTCTGGGGGTGCTCAGGCCCAGGCGCTGCCTGTGTCCACGCACTCAGCGGGAACTTCCTATACGGCGAAGGCACCTGGCCTGGCCTCCCTGCCCCAGCCCTGCCCACCTCAGCCACCACACCCCAGATTCTCTCACCAGCCTGGCCCTGCACTCCCCTCCAGCAATCACGGGTCATTCCCGGGTCCACGCAGCTGCTGCGCCCACCTGCGTCCCTGCCTGGCACCCAGAACCACTTACGTCGCCACAGCCCCCTCCTTACCTGACTCGGAGTTGGTGGCAGCAACCGGCATGGTGAAGTCAGAGAAAGCTCTGTGCTGTCCGTCCTAGGGGAGATGGGGGTGAGAGGGCACAGGCTGGGCTCGATGGGCATTGCACAGAGGGAACACGGCCCAGAACCTGAGTGCTGGGTGATGGCAGTGACCCCAGGGATTTCCAGAGGCCCAAAGAGCAGAAGATAGCCAGGTGCTCCCAGGACAGGCAGAGGCCACGGCACGGCAGCGTCAGGGAGGACCACAAGAAACTCGGATTTTAAGTCCAGCAACACCCGCGCTTCCGCTGCCCTCAGTCTGCTCTGACTGTGGGGCGGCTAGGAGGGGTCCGGACTGAGTGTGAAGAAGGACCCATCAGCCTTAGAGCCCAAAAGATCCTGAAGAACCAGAGCCACTCTAGTTCTGTGGCTTCTAGAACCCAGGTCCGGCCCAGCGCAGAGGCACCGCAAACACCTCAACGGGTGGACGAGTGCCCTGCCCCGGCTCCCAGGCCTGCCTGCCGCCTCAGTCTCCCTTCTTAGCCCACAGCCTCGCCTGGAGTGCTCCCAGGCCCTTTGCTCTCCCAGGCCTTCCCAGGCTGTGCTGGAGGAAACCTTAATCCCTGTTGCCATGACGACGGAGGCAGGACTTGGGTAGGGATGGGAGGGGGGCTTCGGAGGGGCTTCGGAGGGACTGTGACCTCTCCACCCCTCACCTGCGCTCCGCTGTAGCGCTCAGGACGGGAGCCCTAGCTCTCGGGGGCGCGCACCGTCCGCGGCTGGCCGGGATGGGGACTGTGCTCCCAACCCCCATCTGCTGCTGCCCCTTCCTAGGGTGAGGGGCCACAGGGAGTGCTCGAAGCTGGAAAGGGGTGAGGGGGTAAGAGCAAGTTCCATCCCGGCCCATAGCGGGGACAGGGCCAGGCGGCCCGTCAAGCCCAGGGTCTGCGCTGGCACCTGGGTCCCGCGGCTCAGCCCCTCGCCCACCTTCACGCATCTGCACACACTCAGACAAGGCTGGGCGCTAGGACCTGGGCCGGGAGGGATGAGGTCATCGGACCGCCCGAGCCCCGTGCCTGCCCCCGCCCCGGCCGGCCGGGCCAGGCCAGCACCCCAGCATCGCTCGCTCCCGCCCGGCCCGGATCCCGCCCCTCCGCGGCCCCGGAAGCCGGCTCTTACGTAACGGGGTGCGGGGTCCCCGCCCGCCCAGGAGACCCAGTCTGCCCGCCTCGGCCCCATGGGGTTATGTGCGGGTGATGTGGGGGTTGGGGGAGGGCGGGATGGGGTGGGAGTGATGTAGGGGTGGGGTGCGGTGCGGGTAGGAGGTCCTGCCTCGGCGGGGGCTGGCGGCTCCCGAAGGCGGTCGGGGCTGGGTGCAGGGACCCCGGCTGGGGACCCAGGCAGGGGTCGTGGTCGGCACCCACCTGCGCTCGCCAAGCTGCGCTGCCGATCGCCCAGGACTGGCGCGCGGGGGGCGGAGTCGGGGGCGGAGCCGCGACGGGCGGGGCGGAGTCCCCTCCGCGCTATGCCAGGGCCACCCGGGACACTGCCCACGGGGACGCGCGCCACGCAAGCCTAGTCCTGGGGTGTCTTGGGGGACTCGGTAGGGGACCCCTGAATCCTAGCCTTTAAAAACCTTAAACAGAGGCAGTGCCTCAGTCAACCGGCTCCAGACGCTATTTCGTAGTTTTAGGACCAGGAATTGAACTCTGGGCCTCGGGCCGAGTGGGCCCCGCCCTGCAGGCCCCGCTTCAGCCCTGGGTCATGCATCGTTC
>PVKN010040806.1:0-10654 GCA_004027915.1 Capromys pilorides
GTTATTTGCTAAATCCTAAACTCCTATGAGCAGGTTTCAGGCCACTGTTCTTGATCCTTCATTTTGTGTTTTAATTCAGTAAGACTTTTTGGTGTGTGTATATGTGACATGCACAACAATCTTTACTGCTCTCTGTGTCATCAATTGTATGAAAATTATGAACGTAAGGTATTTTTTATTTTGTATAAAAAATAAAAATAAAATTAAAAAATGATTTTCTCCAATTTCACTGGTATGCAGTTATACAGAACTGTTTGTACTGTTAGGTCGAAGTTAGTTTTTATATTAATTTATTTGAACATTTTGTTGAATACCTACTGTGTGGAAGGTACTGAACTGAATGTTAGGCATGTATAGTGAGCAAAAGTGACAATTTGGTATTTGGAGGGAATTCATTTCTATCAAATAAACACAAACAAATAAAAAATAAACATTGATAATCTTATTAACTGAAATAATTTGCTATTTCATTTTATCAGTCTTATGCTGTGGACCTTGGAAACAAATATGTTTCACATTGGAAAAGCAAGTTCAGTGTTAGTTTCATTCACTTACCCTCTCCTTCTGTCATTCTTGGCATTATTTTATTTTTCAATCTATGTGCTCTTTGCATGCTTGTTTCAGAAATGGCTGGATGTAATAATGAAACATCAGACTCTTAAGGAATGAATTCCTATTGGGGATATGTACTATAAGCTACAGAAATCCCATTATAGGCATATGCTGAGCCTGTAGCACTATTAAATCTCAGCGGAAAATTATAGCTGTTACTGCATGACCATACATTTGACTGCCTTCCACACTTGTGTAAAGGTAAAAAGACAATATTTAACTTTAGCATGGGAGCATCTTTTCCCTCATTTTAGCCTGTGGCAGTTTCAGATGGTGCAGATAACAAGCCTTGAAAATGTATACTTGTACATTTAAAATGTTCCTTACTATGCTATAACCATCCCTTGTTTTCCAAATGCTACCATTAGTGGTTACAGTAATCATCTGTAATGTTAGCTTCTAAGAAACATGGTACAAGAGCTTCTTTTCTAATTTCCCAGATGGGAGGGAACACATGTACAAGCCTGTTACAGTTGCAAAAACTGGAAACAGCACTATGTGGATTTGTATTTTTGGAGCTCTTTAGGCTTATTTAAACATTCAGAATTAAACTTAAGTATCCATTAGGAATCAAATCACAATTCAAGGAAAATTCATGTGCTACTCCAAGAGGAATAAAACATATTATGGTAATTCATAAAATGAACCTCTGACAATAACTAGTTTTATATTGAGACAGTGTTTCATGTGCTTTTTTGTAGGATGTCAGATGACAAATGTTGATTATGTAAACCATGATCATTCCTTTTCCTTTGAAGGTTGTCTTTAAGTGTTTGGTTTTTTTTTACTAACATAATAGTGAAATGTAAAGTTTGAAAGTGACGAAGGGAAATAAATAATTACAAATTATCCATAGGCATAGAGAACAAAGTTGCTGGTTAAAAATGAATTCAGTGGCTGTTGATGTTTTGTTTTTGTGAGGTTTTGTGATTTGCAAGGTTTTGTGGTTAGAGTCATAACCTACATCCTTGACCTTTCACAGCAACTCAGTACTTGCCATGTGGTATCACATAGTCACTGTTATTTCTTTCTTATTATTTCTGATGGTCAATCTATTAATAAGACTGTTTTTGTACTTAGATTATGAGTTGTTTCTATGAATGTGATTTTTTCCCAAGCTTTAGCTTCAACCTTAGTTTTAGATAGATGATAAATCATATGTAATTTAATTAGGTAGTTTGTGTTTGTTGAGGATTTTAAATATTTTTTAAAATTTCCATCATCATTTTACAGAAAAGAAAACTCAAGTTTGACATATATATATACATACACACACACAAACTTCTGTATGGTTTGACTTGTTAGAAGTAGCCATCTCCTCAGCTGGAGTATGGGGGACTCATAGCCATGGCTTCCATGCCTGTGGGCTATGAGCTCATCACTGATAAGGCACTCAGAGAGCAGGTACTTACAATGTATGTTTTTCACTTGTTTTCTAAGGATGTAAATGAAGATCCTGGTGAAGATGTGGCCCTTCTTTCTGTCAGTTTTGAGGACACTGAAGCCACCCAGGTGTACCCCAAGTTGTACTTGTCACCCCGAATTGAGCAGTAAGTGTCAGCATCTTCATGTTATTAGCCTGATGTTTCTACTTGATAACTAATGTATTTTACTTTCTTTTGCCACACATGAACTTTATTATCTTTTTGCTCAAAGCATTGTAGTTGGAGTTTTGATTTGCAGATAGTATTTGCTACTATGATCTTTTTGTGGATCTTGTATGATTTGTGCTCTGAATACTGTGCCTCAAAATGCTTGAGAGAGAAGTAGATAGACTAAGCACCAAATTATTAGGGCTCTCTTCAGGGGTACAGATGGCTATGAGTTTACATGCCTCATGTGTTTACATGCCTCCACCCTAAAGAAGACCACTAGACAAGTCTGACCCAACTTTTACATATTGGTAACTATTAGAATTATTTGTGAAAAATAGTAACTTCTTTAAAATATTAAGCAAAAGCATATTAAGAAGTTACTAAGAGTAATATTAAAACCAGATAGTTTAAAAAGATATTTGAACTATTTTTTGTATAGATGGCTGTATGTAATTTTATGCAGCACCCAGCTACACAGTAGATGTAGTTTGATTGCACACTTGTGTTCCAATCAAGAAATTTTACTCATCAGTAATGAATTTTATAAGGACTAGCTTCTCAATGTGCTTATTGTTGGCTAAATGCTTTAGTAGCTTTTTCTGCTTCAAGAAAGGCTGAGATTCATAAGCAGATTTGGTTGGGAACTTTCAACAGGACAAATTTTTCATCAGCAAAGAGAGTTTTCACAGACTCCGACTGAAATATATTATTTTTAAAAATGAAATATATTATTAAACTTCTCTGTAATTCGTTTAGTCAAGATTGGCTGACTTCTGTCTGTGAGTAGATGTGGTCACCATCTAACATTCTTATGCAGAGCCATTTTCACTCCCTCTGACCTTATTTGCTCTGTTATGAATCATAGACATCCAAACTGATACAATAAAGCTGCCTTGCTTAACTGTGAGAGATTATGACTATCAGTATACCACAGGAATTGTCTCATGTGTTTACATGCCTCCAACAGCACCTACAACAGAATTTTACAGTAGTAGGTGCTCAGTGTACATCCTGTGTTTGAATCAGAAATACTGGTTTGTATTAGTAAGAGGCTGGACACTAAGCTGCTAGAGGTAGCATGGTGAACTATAATAAGCAAGGACTTGGGTAAAGAAGATATGCTTTAAACCCAGATTTTGCCTGTCACCAGCTGGCACTGTATTTAAGCTCTCTGAATCTGTAGTTTCAGTTATACAGTAGGAATAATAATACCTATTTTATTGTGTTGTTTTGAGGATTATATTAAATACTGTCAGTAAAGCATTAATTGTGGTGCCTGGAACTATTAGTGTTACCATTATTACATGCATAGTTCATAGCAAAAGAATGAGTGGTTAGCAGGGACAAATAGGGACAAAAGACAGAAATGAGTAAATAATTGAGCAGATACTAGTTCCCAAGTACTCACTCAGCATTTGGGAGGCTGAGTCAAAACTTCAAGTTTGTGACTGACATGGACGACTGTGTAAAACTATTTCACAGTAAAATTTTTAAAAAGTGTTGGGAATGCTGCTTGATGATACAGTGCCTTTAACATGTGTGGTGTTCTGGAGAAATCCCCAGTATTGCCAATGAACAAACAAAAAAAGGTAATGAGGCAATCTCAGGATGTGGAGAAAATGAATACAGTAGTACCTTGGCTCATGAACTTATTTTGTTCTATGATTTTGGAAAAGAAAATTATATTTGTGGGGAAGATGGCCATAGTCATGTTTGTCACCTGATAGAGTATATAAACAAGAACAAAATTTTGCCAAATGCTTCTGTTTGGAACCATATTATTTGTAAACAAAGAGTTTTGTGACCTGAGGCACAACTGACATGAGTTAAGCCATAAGAAAAAGTTGCCAGCTTAAAAAACTTTACCCCATCAGTAACATGATTTTTTTTTGCAGTTCCTGTACCTAGTTTGCATATAAATATTTTCACTCTGAAAACCTAGGATAGAGGGAGAAAAACTAGTAAGGAAGGTTATGTATGTATGTATGTATGTATGTATGTATGTATGTATTATTCATTTGTTTGCTGTAAGGTCTTGTGGTGATCCTTCTGCTTTCAGCCTCCACAGCACAGGGATTATAGGCATAATCAGACTCTGGCCCGCTCAGCCTATATTGCTGGGGATCAAGCCATGCTTGCCTAAGCTGTCTAAGCAGGTGTGTTAGTCTGCTGAGCTATCTCACCAGCCCCAGGAAGTATATATTTTAAATCATTTTGCTAGTTGTAAAATTTAACTTTCACCATCTCCTTCTCCATTATGTTAAAAACTGGCTACCTCATACCTTTTCAGATGAGTGTTCTCTTAGTCCTTTTCTTCATACGGTCTGTCCTTTGGCCAAACTTGTTTGCAGTTTTCTCAGCTCACCTTGGTCTACTTCTGTGCCTTTGCTATAGCTGTTCCTTCAGTGTATAACAAACATCTTTCTCTAACCCCTCTTCCTGTTAAAATTGGTATTTGCCAAGACTTTGTTCATATACCATCTCTGCCAGCCATTTTCCTTAACATAATTAGTCTAGCCTTTCCCAGATCTGAATTTACATTAACCTTGTGATTTACCCACATAGATTTCGTTTGTGATGCACATTTAAAAAATCTTCTGCTAAATTGCAAGCTGCACAGGGTAAGAAATGAGTCTTGTCATTGTTTTTTGTTTCTTTATGTTTTTGTCTTGTTTTGCTTTCTCAATTTTTAAAATGTATTTAGGACAGGGTCTACAGGGTCTCACTACACAGATTGGACGTGCAGTGATCCTCCTCTTTTCAGCCTCACAAGTCCTGGGATTACAGGCATGTGCCACCACACCTAGTCTCAATTGCTATCTCAGCTGGCCCCGGGGATAGGGTTGGCACAGCACGCTGGGGATCAAACCCCAGTCCCTGGATCTGCCTAAGCAGGTACTTTTAATCTGCTGAGCTATCTGGCTAGCCCTTATTTTGTTTTTTGAGACAGGTCTCACTGTGTAGTCCAGGCTGGTCTTGAGTGCAGAGCAATACTCTTACCCCATACTCTCAAGTGCTGGGATTACATTTATGTGCCACCACACCAGGCTCTTATCATTGTTCCAATGCCTTATGCAAATACAACATACAGTGACAATTGCATAATTGGCAGTCTTATAGGTTAAAAAGTAATTCTCATGAGAAGTTGGAAAATGTACTTAAAGGTCTTAGTGTTTCCTAGTTGCTACAAATTCACTTTGTATAACTATATTTATACTACCAAAGTAAACAGCCGAAAGTTCTGATATTACTAAGTGGAAGTTTTCACAATGAGGTTTTAGAGAAGGGAGGTATGTGACTTTGGAAGGGCTTATGTATTTGCTAAAGGTATTGCAGTAGTCCCTCTTAGCTATGGTTTCACTTTCTGAAATTCTGTGAGCTGAAATATTAAATGGAAAATTCTAGAAATAAACAGTTAATCAGTTTTAAATTACATGAATTTCTGAGTAGCACGATAAAATCTTTGCCATCCCACTTTGTCCTGTCTGGGATACAAATCTTTTATTTGTCCAGCATCTTCACCCTGTCTATGCTACTTGCCTGTTACTCACTTAGGAGCTGGCTTTGTTAGCTTATTGGCCATCATGGTATTACAGCATTTTGTTAAGTAAGGTTCTGATTTTGGTTATAATGGCAGTAAAGTATAAGAATGGTGATGCTGGCATTTCACATGTCAGAATAAAAACTGTAGAGTCCTTCCTGTAAACTTTTAATTAGGAAAGAATAAAAAGTTGTATGTGAACTTACTAAAATCTACAGCAAAAAAACCTCTTCTATTCATGAAATTATAAAGAAGGAAAAGAAATTTGTGCTAGTTTTGTTGTCATACCTCAAAGTGTAAAAGTTTTATACTTTATTATAGTTACTGCTATTAATTTCTTACTATGACTTACTGTGCCATAGGTGTATATATAAAGGAAAAAATTATATTTGGGACTTGGTGCTATCTGCAGGTTCATACATTTTTAGGAGAGGCCTGGAACATATCCCCTGTGGATAAGAGGGCACTCTTATAATCCCTTTGGTCACTGTTTGCAGTTTGGAGCACAGGACAGAAATACTGCCAGTTTCATAAGGCCATGGCTCTTGGTGACTTTTCAGAACTTAGTGAAAAGAGGTTGATACTATCTTTGATACTGTGTTAAAATCTCATTTGTCACCCATGTTTTATGCTGGTTAGTCAACTCTTAGCTACCCAAGCACTGATTATAGACTCAGACACAGAGTTCTTTGGGGGAATTATGGGCAAAAGATACCTTGTGGACCACCCAGCACTGGTACTTTACGTTCGATTTCTGGTATGGCTTTCTAGGAGGTTTCAAGCTCTGTGCAGCATGTGACATGCAGAGGCTTGAAGGAGGCCAGCAGCCTGATCAGAGTAAGGAAAGATGTCAAGAGAAAGCTTACATTCCCCAATCTTAATGCACAGGGAGAGAGGAGATCTTAAGCAGGGTAGAAACCCCATTCCACTAGTTATTACTGCTCTGTTCCAGCTTGTCCATGCAGTGGGCGAGGGAATTATGCTCACATTAATTAGTCCCAAGAATAGGAGAAGAAAAAGGGGTTTGTCATCATGTGCAGGAAAAGGATCAATTTGTTGTACCCTAAAATTTTCTAAAGATACGAATACCAAATGTTCCCAAATTACTCAATCCTAACAAAAGGGAACATCTGTCAGTTACACTGGTAGAAAATTCCAGTTTGATGAAGCCCTGAAATGCAGTCCCACTTTTGAAGTCTGTCTGTTTACCCTGGTCCAGGAATAGTTGTCTGATGCCTGTGACAGTCCTGTCCCACATGGCTGTTGCCCTTCTGATGTAGCGATTGCTATTTTTCCAAGACTCCTAGTGCATTGTTTTACAGAGTAAATGCTTTTGAGAACTTTGTGTTCTTGTGTGCAGGGATGTTTATGTAATAAACATATTTCAGCCCCTATGCATTTGTTTTCTAGGAAGTCAAAAAAAGTCAGTTAAATTTGGCACTGAGTTCTATTCATTAAAAAGAAAAGCTTGTGAGTTATAGAAAAAGCTAGTGGGTGATGCAAAATACATTTTGGTTGACTATTAGGAGAAAGAAAAATTAAATTTTAAACCAGTTGCCTTCTTTTCCTGGCAGAAAAACTATGACTTTTAGGATTACATCATCAGAACTGGCGCTGAATATGCCCTACCTTTCTCTTGTTCTCAGACTGTTGGCAGTTCCGATAGTGAAACAAAAGGTGAAGTGGGCATCAGACTGTGCAGTCCTCTTCCCTGCAAGGTGTGGACACTTTGCTCCATCCAGTTAGTGGGACTGGTTTGAAGAAAATCAGATTCCATCACTCCCTATGCTCTTCTCACTTGGTGCATAAAAAGGAAACATCAGCCCCTGAGGCACACCAGGTGGTATCTTTCACAAGTACAGAAAATTTGTTTTTAGAATTTTTTGTTGTTAAGTTGCAGTCTGCCTTGGAACTAACTACTCAGAGCCTACCGACCCATAAATGCTTACTATTAGTGAGGCTGATATGCCTGCAAATACACATGGGTTCTTTCTTTCAGCAACAACAGCTCGGTGAGTAAGACAGTAAGATTTGGCATTCAAAGTCCCCTATTCCTCTACTTATTGGCTGGAAACCTTGACTGAGTTACTTAACCAAAGCTTCTTTTCTTTTTCTGTTTATAGAGATACTTCTAAGTTTTAGTTGCATCTGTTTCTATGATAGAAAGGACCTACTGTGAAACTTGGCCCATGTTCAATGCTTAGTTAGTGCTTCTTGAGTTATATGCATATCTGAGAAAATACTTATTAATACTGTAAGAGATCAAGGAGGAAATCACATTTCTGTTTTGCTTGGTGGAGAGAGCATTGGAAGGCTTTGGAAAGCCTGGGTCTTACAATGTTGTTGGCTTCTCAAGAGATTAAATATTTAACACTATGACAGTAATAAAAATGTATTTGTTTAGTACTTTAAAATGTTCAGGGGGACCACCTACTTGGGACTCCCCTCCTGTCCCTCTCTCAGACAGGAGCTTTCTTTTCCCCAATAAATATATTATGCTCATAATAAATAAATAAACAAATAAAATGTTCAAACTGCTTTCTCTTTATCATCCCATCTAATTCTCCTGGTACATTCCTAGCATTTGCCTATTTTCCTATGGCATGGTATTCTATCCCCCCAGTAGGCTAATAACATTTCTTCTTTATGCCTGGGTTCTCTTTATTACTCTCATTCTCCTCAGTGCCTAGAAGCTACATCTCTAAGGAGTCTACCCCACTGTTAGGAACCAACCAGGAGTTTTGTTAGAAATCTGCTCTTCACAATGTCCGTCATTCTTCATCATGCCTACTGTTTGTATCTGATTTGGTCCTTCAGTTGCCATGTCACCTCATAACTTCTAATCTTTTCCTATTTAACTTCCAGTTTGTTCCTATTTAGTGCAGAACTGTAACTATCTTCCTGAAGTAAGTTCTGGTCAGACAGTGCCCTTGCTCAGAACCATCCATGTGTCTCTTGTCAGCTCAACCGATATTCCGTTCTCTGTAGACTTTTAAAGGATTCTCTGTTGCTCCTCCAGCTTGTTTTTCTACCCCCATTTGGACTCTATATGTATTCTGTTGTTTAACCAAGTTGAGATTTTCATGATTTCCTTTATGTGTTGCTCAGACTACCCTTGAGATACTGATACATTTCTCTTTCCTGTTAAAGTTCTGTTCATCTTTATAGATCTTCTTTTAGATCTTCTAAAGATAGGAGGTAGAACAGTTGCCAAAACTTACCTGCCTCCCCAAATGATGCACTGTTCCTTCCTGTGTCCATGCCTCTCTTGTCATACTGTCTCCTGGGATTATAAACCCCTTAAGGGTTCAGCCTGTTTCCATAAGCTGAGGTCCAGTGAACCATGGCCCATCTTCTGCCAGACTGGCCCTGCCTTGGCCCCTGCCTGAGCTCAGCCCCAGTCCTTATGGATGAGTAACAAAACTGCTACTGGAGTAGCAGTTACAAAAATGTTACTGGAGTAACAAAAATCTTTGATGTTTGGATCTATGTGCCTGGACAGGCAAGTAGCTGCCATGCTGCCATAGTTGTTTCTTGTTGCCGTGTCTTGTGGCTAGTCAATAGGCTGTTTCCTTTGTGGTTCCCTGGGTGTGTTTCTAAGAGGTACAACTTTACTTTTTTAGAAGTAATTTATCAGATAAAATTTGGAGGTGATAAATATTTTTTTGGTTTCATATGACCCTTCATTGCCTCTTCCTGTGGCTTCTCCAGACCTTTTCTCCTACCTTTACCTAACTCTGCCTAGCAACAGATATGATCTCTGAGAACATGTGGCCGGCTAGCTGTAATCCACAGGCTGAAATACACTAGAGCTTGATAAAAGAGTAAAGGGGGCTGCAAGAAAAAGAGTAAAGGGAGGTGCAATAAAAAGAGTAAAGGGAGCTACAATAAAAATAATGCTACTTAAAATTATTGTTGAATAAGGATATTCAGATAAATCAGATGAAATGTTTTTAATGAAATGAATTCATTATATTGTGATATGTACACACAGTAGTACTTACATGTATTATTGAATTCAACATCTAACATAATGGATCATTTTCATTTTAGATATTCAGAAGAATTTAGAATAATTAGAGAAACTGTATAACTCAGCAAAGATTGACTTGAAAGAAAATTATTATCTTTAAAAATCCTTTATCAGTTGTCTGAAAAGTAGATCCTTAGATCTCTTGAGGTGATTTTGTGTCAGGATTTAAGCAATAACACATCATAGTAAACGTGGTCTAATTTAGCCTTACTCATGTTTACTTGAGTCACTCAGATAATCCTATAATAAATATTGTACTCCTGGAGAGCTTTTTTTCCTTTGGTAACTATACACTCCAAGTATGCTAAGACGACCAGATGTCAGGGGAGATGTGTATTACATTTTAGTAAAAGAAGCTGTGTTAGCCTCTAGGGACTTGAGATGTTCATTTTACTAGTCTGGGAGCAGGGCCAAAGGGTTCTTCGTTACTTCTAATGGAATTCTGAAAAGTTCAGCAAGTTTTCATTAGTGAGTTTGTCCCTTTGTCTTGCTTGTGTTTCCCAAAAGATGAAGAGATAATCCCTTTTTTAAAAAAGCATTTAAAAAATGGAATTCCCTTGGAGAAAATTAGTCTCCAAATATATTTTTTGAAGTGTTGTGGTGCAGCTTCTTTATTTAGTTTTTTTTTTTTTTCTTTCAAGCAGAAAATGTATTTAGAAAGAACATGTACATACATCTGTGATAAATCTGTCTGGTGTGTGTTTCTTATACTTGCTTGACCCTTAGGTTCTGTCTTAGGTTTGTTTGTTGGCGTAGGGCAGTTTTGTGCCTTATTTCTCTTTTTTGTGTGTATGCCTTATTCCTCTTAAATTCTACTTTTTTACACTAAAATATGATGATGGCTCTAAAACTATAAGATATGTTTTTATTTAA
>PVKN010040807.1:0-10649 GCA_004027915.1 Capromys pilorides
GGTTTGTTGTTTCTCATAAAAGGCTAGGAAGTCAACCAAGGTAGAGTTGCAGGTCATTCTAGGTTCCTGAAGTTTCATGCCACTGCACCTGCTCTTACCTATTGTGGTGAAGCCTTTTCTTCCTGGAAAAAAAAGGCAAAGCTAGCATTTATACAAGCTCATTCTTACTTCTCTGAGCCAGGGAGGTGTGGCCCAAAGCATGCTGATGTGCATTCTGAAGAGGCTGCTGTGTATGTGGGGGTGGGGGGTGGGGTGGGTGGGTAGGGTACTTGTCTTATAAGACCTGGAGCCATGCTTTGTGAAGTGGACCTCAGTTTCCCACTCTATAGTACAGAAAACCAGGAAAGATCATGTCATGGGACAGTGATACATGAACACATTAATAATGAGTACTGTTTCCTGCAGAGCTCTGCTGTTTGTTTGAGGAAAACCCCATTAAAGGGCACCCATTACATCAGAGCACAGGGTGGCCCTGTTCCTCCTGCCTCCACCTGTCTCTCTGCTTTCCTCTCTAGCTGGTGGCCTCCTCTGTGACATGTAAGCTGGCCCTGCCACAAGTATCCACCTGTACCTGACTTACTCTACCAGCCCTGCCCACTGGTCCTGCACCCAGGCTTCCTTTCCTCCCAGCCTCACCCTACTGTTTGCTGTTTTATCCTTGTTCATAGTCATGGATTGGTTACAAGGACAATTATGGAGAAAGTTAGATAGGGACAGGCGGGCAGATTACATCTTCCTAAATGGCTGCAGCAGGAATTCCTGGGCCACACAGGCTTCTGGAATCTTGCTCTTCCCCCACTAAAGATCTGGAGATAGATTCTGCTCTCCCTCCCCTTCAGAAGAGCCAGAATTTAGCAACCTCCCAAGCTAGCAGAAGGTTGTGGAAATGCCCTGCCTGATTTCCCAGGGTAGGTTGTTAAAGGTCACTTACTTCCTCCTGGGCTCTGTCTGATATCAGCGTACCACTTTGGGCTGCTCCATGAGATATCTCATGCTGCAGAGATCATGTAGAAAGAGCTATGGAGAAACAAAGAGGCCTGGGACCTCCCGCTCCCAAGGGTCTGAGCCTCCTCAGGCCAGGTGTTGCACTGGTTGGCAAAGAGAGCTGATCACAGCACCAGATCCAGCCACTGCAAAATGGCTGCCATCGGAACAGCCAAATGGGAGCCCTGCCTGAGCCTCGCCAACCCGGAATGTGAGATGTGAATATGACCTGTTAGCATTGACTTCAGCCACTGTGTTTGGCGATGACTCTTGCCCGGAAGCAGATATGTGCAGTATGCATGCATCCTGCCTTGACTCCGATTGCTGCCATGGAGTACTGGATTGGCTGATTTATAGGCAACCAGAATTTGTTTCTCTCAGTCTGGATGCTGGAAGGCTGAGATCAGGGAATGGTATGGCCATGTGGGGGGAGGAGCCTCTCTACCTTCCTCCTCAACCACCTACAGCGGTGGAGACAGAACAGGGAAGCCAGCTCTGGTGATCTCACAATCCCTCCTGCATAATCACTTCCCAGAAGCCTGTCTCCTACTACCATCAACCCAAGGTTAGGATTGAGGCGCAGCATGAGGGAAACCATTTGCACCAATGCATTTGTACACAGATGCAAGTATGGTGACCCATATATAAACATGGATACACATCCAAGTGTGTATATCGTACTTGCACATGCATGCAAATGTGTGTGCACAAACAATTATGTATATACATGGTTTGGGGCATAGCTTGTGTTATCATCCTTCAAAGTGTGTGCATGTGTGTGTGTGTATGTGTGTGTGTGTGTGTGTGTGAATCTGGCTTCCTCAGCTAAGCTATGCACTCCAGAAGGCCAACTCTGTGTTGTATACTCCCTTAATATCCTGTGCAAATTTAAACAACAGTGTCAGTATTGCAACTGTCCTGGACTCTGGAATTCAATCAGTGGTGAAAAGTGTGCACATCTGCATGCCGGAAAAGTCCATCTCAGGATACAACCATGATTGTAAAGAAATCAGAGTCATTCTGACATTGGGCCTTTCTCAAAGGAACCCTGTATCCTTGGGAAGAGCGATTTACCTGAAACCGCCAAGAAGAAACCACTTGATTTACTTCTGTGCTGGACTCAGAGAAAGACAGTGCTGCTGTCTGCAGCCTCCCACTGGGGACCCCCAGCTGCAGCCTCTTGGAAGCAGCAAGGTCTGGCCCTGCCTCCTCAGGCCTGGGAACCCCTAGGATTGCTATGTAGGCAGCCCCTGTGCTGCCTTCCTCAGCAGAGCATTATCTAGGAGATGAGAAATGTTTATGCAGATTGGTTTGATGGTCTGATCGGTTCTGTTTGAGTGATGCAAGAAAATTTAAACATTAGGGTCTCTTATTGAATATGAGGCTATTTGTATTCAAAAAGTGGTTCAAACATCAGAAGGATCACTTTTAAAAATAATTACTTAAATAGATTTTCTCCATAGATCTATATGAAATGACCTGAAATTTAATGTTTATGAGAAAAGATCAAAGAAAGTCATGATAAGAAATTTTCTCCAGTCTTTAAATATCTGCCATGACATTTTATTCTACCCACTGTGTAAATTCAAACCCAATAGCTGGCTGGGAGGACACTGCCATCCATTTTCTTCCAGGATGGACTGAACCAGTTCTTGGGTGGTGGGGCTGTGAGCCAGTGATTATTTCTTTGATCAGCATTTTGCCCATGTGGCCTCAGATGTATCCTGGCTCGTGACAATAAATACATATATTGCCATGAGACCTCTGCCATGACCCAGGTCTCCACATCATGGAGTTTATGTTGTTCCCTCTCACTCTTCATGATTTTGTCTAAAATAATTACATAGATTACTGTAAGGGTTTATTTTCATCTGTTTTCAACCCCAGAAACTCTGCAGTGAAATAGAAACCCAGAAAGAACACATCAATTGCAGATGACACAGACCCAGAACTCTGAGGGGAATTCAAGGGTCATATCCTTGGAGTAAGAGATCCTTCACTAATGCTAGAGTAACAATGCAAAAACTTTCCCTCCTGCTTTGTTTTGCCTTTTCTTCCTCGCCTTGAACACAGACAGTAATCAATTTGCTATCTTAGTCTCAACTAACTCAAGAACAAGGCATAATTCTCCTTTACTTTCTTTAAGAAAAAAAAAAAAAGCATTAACACTTTCACGTGTTGTAGGTAATGGCCACATTTGGCCAAAACTTTTGTTTGCTGCCTGCATTTGTTTCCTTTACATAAAGCTTCCCAAATTTGTCTGGACTTGAAAAGCATTTATGGAACACCCACCTCCTATTGCTGTGAATTTCAATTTGCTAGCTTCGCGTGGGAGATCAAAATTGGGCTCTGTCAGGAAACATGTAAAAAGATCCTCCCGATTTGGAAAGAAAATAGAACGCGATTTTTCTCCCTTGGCTGTAACTGGTTCCCAGTGTCTTCTTGCCTCTGAACTCGCATCTATGCCTAAGCACCTCTAGCATCACCTGTCAGAGACATCAGAGCTGCCACAGATGCCTGTTTGGAATGGCTTGACTTTGAGGTATTTATAGCCGAGAGCTTTGGGATGCTGTAGTGTCTCTTCCTGTAAACTTCTGCAGCACTCAATGCTCCTTTAGTTGAATCCTCAATGTACCATGTACTTTAGCATGAAATAAGGCTACCTCCCAGCCTTCTGTCCCATCTTGCCAGCCCATCCCAGCAAGTTTCATCTTCCTAGGTCGTTATTTACTGCTTGGCCAGACAGTTACTTTACGCTGCATTAATTCCACAGACTTAATGTGACTAATAGCAAGTTTCGGGAATCTTCATGTGGGTTTGGTTTGCATTAAGTTTCCTTGCAGTGGTCAGTAACGATGAATATAATCCAGATTTTTGATTTCCAATCAAAGGAGGGTAGATTGTAGTGAATTAATACTCATGTTGGTACAGTTATGAACTGCACAAAATAAAGAAGTGACAGTTAGAGCTCTGGAAACAGAGGGAAGCAAGCAGAAGCTGGGAGCAATGCAATCTCTGAAAGAAAAATGTTACACAGAGGAGTGGCCTGACAGTTGGCTTTTCCCCTTGTGAGCCCCTCTTCCTCCCATGTAGTCTGTGAGGACTCAAGCTCAAGCAGTGATTTTACTGAGCTGAAGCACCAATGATGAAATTCTCGAGTTCCCAGAGTAGTTAGAAATTGGGGGAACCATCAGAATGGAAGCAGTCACAGAAGAGCCCTGAAATTCACCTAATGCCCCTCAGGTCCTTGACTGACCCTGAGCTCTGCATGCTAGGGGGGGTCCAAAAAGCCAGAGGGAGACAACGGCTGGAATGCTGAATGGTTGTGGGGACAGGGGGAGCTTCCAGAGCTAAATAGGCTTGCTAACCTGCTTAGACATTTCATTAAAGTCCTACAAGGACCACATCCAAGACTAAGGGCTCCATCAGAACAGGTCTGGTAGGACAGAGCCTTAGGCCACCATGATGGGTGATGCGCCTGTCACTCTAGCAAAGCCTGAAACTTACAGCCACTGTAAGAATCAGCCTTCAAATATTCCAACTTCTTCTTAGAACAGAATTCAAGACTCCTCAGAAGAATCCACCAGATTTCAGGGTCCTCCGTGCACCATCTATATAGACAAATATGCAATGAAAAATGACAAACCACTAATCCAGTAGATGCTATAACTTTCTGCTTTCATCTTACTGCCTCTAAACTGCTCATAGTGGCCTTCATAGTCTTGCTCTCTGTCTGGGCATTAAAAACCTAATTTGAGACTAAAGCACACTGTCAAAGCAAAAGGCACTAAGATTTTTTTCCTTTAAGGCTATAATATACCATTAATAGAGCTTAGTGGTTATCCACAGAAATGGGAAAAATGGATAAAAGCATAATTTTGGGGGTTGGATTCATTATAATTTTCTCTTAATACCTATATCTGTTCATATTCAGTAACAGACATTTTCTAAAAGATGGTTTCATGATATTCAGAGTCTAGATCTTTGACAAAAACTTAGTCATGCAACAAAAAGATCTTGAGTTCAAATCTACACTTAAAGGAATTCCAGGTGTAACTGGTAAATTCTTAAGTGCTTTAATCTAAAACTATGCACAAATGATCAAAAGAGATCTAATTAGTGGTGACATAAAAGGGCACATAATTTCCTAAAGGTAACATGTGCATTTTGCCTTCAAGGAAGAGTTCAAAGGTCACCAAGTACAAAATTGACAAGTCTGATTCTGCCAGCTGAATTGCCAGATATATTGTCTTCTTGAGACTTGCTTTATTTTTGTTAGACATTCACTACCACAGGCTAGATTTTAAGCCAGGATTTCATAAGTAGCAATAACCTAACTCATACTTTCAATGTACTTGATATTCTTGGAGAATTATACTGAAACACCTTCAATCTGTTTCCTATCTTATAAGTGGATTCAGTTCTAGAAAAGGTACAGGTCAGAAGAACTTGCAGTGGGAATCACCAAGACCATGGAATGGCAGGTACTCCCATATTTTATAATTTTGTTATGAAAACTTAAATGGAGAGAAGTAAGGAGACACATGGCCGCATTCCCACTCTCAGCACTGTGGCAGACAGCGTCCATGGGCTGAGACGCTCTACTACCACTCAGACTTGGCCAGTCATTCCCAGGGCACTGGTGAGCTGGGAGATGAGGGCTATGTCCTACACTGAAATGGACAATCATGGAATAAGGTGGGAGGAAAAGAGAGAGCAGGTTTTCAAAGGCAGCAGAGAGAAATCTTTGTACCTCTCTCCAATTCTTGCTGTTACCATCTTCCCATGTGTAGATCAGGAGAATGCAAAAGGTTACTGCTAGCTCTGAGAGTTTATGATTTAACATTTTAAAATGTCACTGATTTGGAAACCTTCAGTCGCTTAGCAGGCACACTTCGTCTTTTGTAGAATAAATGCTCATAGAGCAAAAATGTTCAATGTAGATTCCTGGTAGGAAATTACTACATAAAAGAACTATTTTAAGCTCATTTTTCCCCTTAAGAAACTGTTTCAGGCAGCCTCCTCCTTCCCAAGGGCACTGAGGGAATACACACGCTTTCTAACCACTGTGGGTCCTTGTACTGAATCGTGAAGCGGCTTTCTGTTTGCATCAACTTCCCTGTCTGCATTTCTCTGGATTAAGCTCAGACACATAAGAACATGAGCAGCGTGGCACCTAGCCCAGGCTAGGATCCTTCATTGAAACATTCTATCTCTGAAGTTGGCACCAAGGGACACTGCGAGGAATAAAAAAGTCCAAGAAGGGCATACAATCCCCAACACCACAGGGGCATTGACATAAATATTTTATAGTCTTTAATGAGAATTCATTACTGACATAGCCTCGATCATCCCATGGGAGCCACAAACGCAAGCTGTATGCTACAGCTCGGTCTTCTATCTGCTGCCATGTTTGAGGCCTGCACGCTGCATCACTCATGAGATCACTGTGCTTTCTACAGTAGCTTCTGGCTCAGAGACCCGAGCAGCACTGATGTCGTGGTTTTTTATTATTGATACAAAAATATGTTTCTAGTTCATCAAATTGCATTTCAGTGTTCCGCCAGGCCAAACATCGACGTAACTAATGATCAAGTCTCTTTAGTTCCAAAGAACGCCTGTTCCCTTCCAGGAGAAACGCTTGTGGGATGATTGTTTAAAATCTCCTGCCAATATGAACATGAGAAAAAAGAGCTCTAAAGAGGAAAACAAGGAGCTTCTTCTGGGTGTTGGATCAACTTCTGCACCGTGAAAAAGAAACAAGGGCAGCTTCCCAGCCTGTGATCAGGGACTCAGGGCTCCGCAATGCTAGCTCAATCACAGAGCAAATCACTTCTCTCTAAATGCATGGAATTACATTCGCTGAAAATTGCCCGGAGAGACTATTGCCGTTGTTAGGGAGGGAAATTCACCTGAATGTGAATGCATTCTTTGATGGAAACACAAACTAATGTTGGTTGAAATACAGAGGTACAGGAAGGCAGAATTCTCCGTTCCCCTGGCCTAAATCTGAGCACGCCAGAAGTTGACCCTGAGCTGGACTCGATTGTGAAGATTATGCCTGGGAGATCGTCTTGGGTTAAGGAGTCAAGAAGTAGGATAGTGAGTCACAGAATGGAAAGCAGCTGGTTATGGTTGGGAATTGTTAACATGTAGATCATTTCTCAGGCTTATCCAAGTGGAGAGGGAGCTAGATTACGTGTACACTACCTCCCGTCAGACTTTAGTTGAAGGCTTGTGCTGGGAGAACAAGAGGTATTGAGCCTCCTGCATATCCAGCCTGCAATGCACACTTTGAAGAAAGCTCTCGAACAGACGGGAGGGCTAGCTTACCTTTAGCACCGCAGCAGGAGAACCCCAGGACAGTGGGGAGGGCACGGATGTCTTAAAAGCACACCTTGTCCATGTTTCTCACTCTCCAGTATTTTTAAAGTCAAGAAAAGTCACCACTTGATAATTACTTACCTGACTGTAAGCTTTGCATATTTCAAAAGCACCCTCGCAATTGTCACAGAACCACATGAACTGGTGGTGTTTTCATTCTCCTGTTTTGCATGTTAAGAAAGTAAGACTCCAGGGCCAGGGAGATAGCCCTGTAGAATAAGTGCTTGCCTGGCAAGTGCAAGGTTCTGAGTTCCATCCCCAGTCCTCCAAAATAAAAAATAAAAAAAATAAGACTCCTAAGGTGGAAACATTTTCCCATGGCCACAGGACTCACAAGTGGTAAAAGAAGAGTTCAGATCCACATTTCCAAGCTATTGTAAAACCATGGTTCCCTGCTGTAAACAAATGTTATCTCACAAGCATTTATCTGATTCAACTTTTTTCAATGGATTTGACTGATAATGCACTTGTGATTGGTAGTTGGATAGAGGTCTTCTCTACCTGCTTTTTTGTCCGCCTTCACAAAGATATTTTTTCATAATCTTCCTTCCCTTTAATCATTGGTCCCCTGGAATCTGAGCTTTTCTGGTTCTTGTGGGGGAAGGCTTTATGACCCTAAATACAGAAAAGGGGGTTGAGTCTGTCTTTCAATATGGTGAAATGAATAGGCTAGAGTCAGATCCCACTTTATCTCTGTTCTTCAACTGATATCTGTGTAGATGTAGGCTGGTTTCTTACCTTCTTTGGGCCTCAAATTACTTATCTATAATTTGGGGATATGCTTCCTGGCAAACAGAGCTAATGAGAATGTGAGAAACATATACTTGCGCACTCCATAAGAGTTAGTTCTGTCCTTAAATTCAGGATCCTGAACTACTAGGATGATTTTGCAATGTCATGTATTCCCTTGCCCCCAGCTTCAACTCTCCTGCAATCAGTGTCAATTATTCATGCCTGCTTTGTCTTTTCATAACTTGGACTGAGTGTGATATCCAGAACATGGCAAGGGATAACTAAATATGTGCTTTTTGGCACTGTATTGATTTGGTAATAAATTTTTCAAAGTAATTAAGCCATCATCCTTAGAACCAGGCACACATTCAAAAGATGATCTCGGAGTAGCCTGCAGTTCCCTAGAACACCCCGCGTCCTCCTTCAGCCTGATAATCTTTCTCTTGCTTTCTTACGTACATAGACGTGTCTCTAAATCAGTTCCAGAGATAAAGCACTTAGAAATTTAAGTTGTACATATACAGGTTGATCACCCCTAATCCTAAAATCTGAAATCCACAATGGTCTCCAATCTGAAGCTCTTTAAGCACTGGCGTAGCCCCATAAGTAGAAAATTCCACTCCATGAAACTTCATTTCATGCACAAAGTCATCTAAAGTACTATATAAAATTACCTTCAGCCTATGTGTATAGGAAACGTAAACAGATGGTGCCTTTGGACTCACATATCAACTCTAAGCTGTCTCATTATGTCTAGGCAACATTGTTTTCAAAAGCTAATTTGAAACACTTCAGATCCCTATCATTTCCAGTAAAGTTACTCAACATGTACTTCACACAGGTTCTCTTGTGGCTAATTTTGTTCAAGGGACTTCAGTCATAAAAAGTATGTTAATTTTTAAATGAACACTCACTGAGTGACTGTTGTATGGCAGGAATTTTGCCATGTACCAAGAGACCAAAAAACACACACCATGTTATTTTTGTCCCAATCTGGTGCAGAAAAAAAAAATTGATCTTCCTAGCCAAGGTCTTATGCACACAAGGCCAAGGATACCAAAGACCGTATAAACATCATTCAGGACAGGCTAGGATGTGCTGAGTAACAAATAGTCCCTAAATCCCAGTGGCTACAGAAACAGCTTACTTGTTATGCATCTTACCTATACAGAAGGTACGAATCAGAGCTGGGGATCCTGATATGTCATTCAAGGTTTAGGTTGATGGGAAATCCATCCTGACACATGTTTTTAGGACTATTAAGATCAGAAGATGCAAGATGGCAAGTGAAGCCCTAACTTTCAAAGCTAGCGGGGGTACGCGTCATTATCTAGACATTTTACTGGCCAAACTAGCTTCACAACCCCAACTAACCAGAAGGGAATGCAGAAAGGACTCCTTCCAAGTCTCTGGGACAAAAAGAGCAGGAATATTTGTGACCAACATACTAGAAGCCAGAGTTGGGATCCAGTTGTTGGGAGTTTCTTGAAATGTCCCTCCCAACTCCACTTCTCAGTTAATAATTCTGTCTTCATATAAAAAGCACCTTCCAGAGAAAGGCCGTCAGTGGTTATGCATACTGAAACTTGCTTGACATTCATTTCACTTTTGTGGACTCTTGCCTGGTGCAGGCTTCTGACAGAGACAAATGACAAGGCTGTCTTCCTCAGGGAGTTCACAGTCTCCCTGGACCTGAGGTCACATAGGTAAGCATGTGACTGTGGTATGGGTGGGAATCATCCATGGTGCTTGTGCAGTAATCAGGGAGGGTTGTGGGAGGCCCAGTGAACACGTCACCTGGCAGTGTTTAGAATGTTTCAGGCATGGAAAGTGGGGTCAGTGAGTTTTATGGGGTTGCAGTGGGAGGAACAGTAAGATTGATGAGAAGGTCTGAACAAGTGTGAAGTCACCCAATAGTGTAGGAAGGGGTGGGCAGCATTGGGGCTGCATATGGGACAATATCAAGAACCAATTAATCGATGTGCACTAGGTGCTTTGTCACGTGAAGGTCACTGGGAGGACAGCCTGCTTTCTTGATGGCTGCAACGGCCCAGATTCCTTTTGCTCAGACATGGTGAAGAGTCTGTCTTCTCTTGGATGTGCTTGTCTCTGTCCCGGGCTGCTCCTTGGTAAACAGGCAGTGAGCTCATCTAAAGATGGTACGAATGGCTGTTGTATGTTCTCCCAATAAAGCAAAACACTTTCCCCTTCTCTGCAGACCTCTGTTTAGGCCCATCCTACTCGGTCTTCAGGAATACAACCAAGAGACAGAAGCAGGACTGCTGATTACTGTTGCTTTGGAAATGGGGATTCCCCTCTGCTCAGGGCTCTGTGGTTTCCATGGGAACTGCACTGATGCTGATGCTGGCTGCAGGCCTGAGGGGATGAACCAGAAGGAAAATTGGGGGATGAAAGAGAAAAGCAGAAAGAGGCAGAGGAGAGAGTGCAGCAGTCTAAGTGCTTGCCTAGCAAGTACAAGGACCCAAGTTCCATCCCTGATACTGCATGCTGTGCTGGCCCCAACCCAGGCCCGCCTACCGGCCACCAAA
>PVKN010040808.1:0-10301 GCA_004027915.1 Capromys pilorides
TTACTTATTTATTTTGTGGCTGGCTCAGCCTGCCCTGGTGGTGGGGCTGGCGCAGCATGTGGCGCTGGGGATCGAACTGCAGTCCCTGCAGTTGCCTGAGCTTTCCTAAGCAGGTGCTTTAGACCACTGAATCATCTCGCCCGCCCTCTGAACTCTTTTTATCTACATTTTGCTAAAATCATTTATGCTTTAATTATTTGGTTTTTTTAAAGAAGAATTATTTCTTTCTTAACTACCTTCCATTCTTTTGTACTTCAGTCTATTAGTTAATCTTATTCATAAATCGTCTGATTTTTATCATGTATCATTCAATCCCGTATCCTTCACTTGTAACTTGGTGGAGGAGAATTTCTTTTCTTTCCATCTTCTATCTCCCAAATGAGACCAGTATTCTCATGTCACCTCTGTGGTCTTTTCTTGTTTCACCAGAGTCTTTATTCGTAGGGACCTTAATGGCTAAAGCTTCCAGAAGGCGGCACCAACTGCTTCCTGCTCATATGCTTCCTCTGGTGGAGGCCAAAGTGGCAGATTCACTGCATCAAGATCTATTTCTCCCCGGCAGAACTACCACTAAGAAACCATCTGAATAAGGCTATTCTTAAGAAAGGCAACCTTCTTTACAGACTAATAGGATGTAAGGTTATTTCCCCTTCAAAACAAAAATTTCTAGGAAGTAAAACAGGATTATTAGCATTTTTGTTAGCCTGAGAAAAAGGCATGCTATTTTTTTTAGAAATTAAAATTATGAGGGCTGGCAAGACAGTTCAGCAGCCTAAGCACCTGCTTAAGTGGAGGGCAGGGGTTCAATCCCTGACATCATTAGATGCGCCTACCCTGACCCTGGGTGAGCTGAGCCTGTACAGAGTCTGGGTATGGTGTCACATGCCTGGAATCAGAATCTCAGCTCTGGATGGGCTGAAGATAGGAGAATCCCTCTGAGGCTGAGCTGTGCAGTGAGACCATACACAAAATAAAAATAAAAAATAAAAAAATGAATTAAAATTATGATATTTTGTATACAAGGCAATGCACATAGTTAAAGATGAAAGAAACGGCTGCTATTTGGCACTGGTTTCTAGTGACACAGTGTAAACTCGATTTGGTTTCATGCCATGCTTTTTTAGAAATTCACATCTGAGGTGGAAAAGAGAGGTTTTCTTCTTTTGATAATAAACCACATTTTAGAGTGTTGCCTCAAATCTCACTTTAAAAATATATTTAACAGAATACTCTTGGCCATTCCAGAACTGTTCTATTCCACATTCCTGTCTAATCCCCCAAGTTCCATTTCCTGAAGCTTTGCATAAATTGCACCAAATTCTCCCAGTTAAAATTGAAATTACAAGACTGGGCATGGTGGTAATCCCAGCTCTTGCAAGGCTGTGAACAGGTGGATCACTATGAGTGTATTCTAGTAGTGAGACCCTGAACACACTGTAGACCCTTTCCCAAAATAAAAAAAAATTGAAATTACATCATCTTTACCTCTATATTATATTTTTTCATCTTATCAGTGTGTGTTTGTAGGATGTAGTGACTGATTCATTGTGGGGATTTGGCTATGTGCAAGATGCATCTTCATTGTTTTTGTCTTCTTTCCCTTCTCCCTCTCATTTTCTCTACCTGTTGGTCTCCTTCCCACCAGCAGAGTTTGGGCCTCCACATTCATGTATTAAATAAACAGCAGTGGTGAATTTTCACTGGAGCAAATGATATTTTGGAGAATTATAGAATTCAAATTATAAAATAATTTTCTTGGTAAATTTTAGCTCATAAATATTGAGTTCCTTTTTCAATGGGTTTAGACAAGTGACTGAGTTGCTATTAAAAATTCCCATCCAGGGCTGGGGAGATAGCTCAGGGGCCTAAGCACCTGTCTGGCAAGCACAAGGACCAGGGTTCAGTTCCTGGTACCACATGCCGGGCTGGCCCTGTGCCATGCTGGCCACTGAAACCTGGTGTGGTGGTGCATACCTGTAATCCCAGTGCTGGGGTGGCTGAGACAGGAGGATCACAATGAGTCTGAGCTGGCTAGAGAGACTCTGTATCAAATTTAAAAACAAAAATTCCCATCCAGCTTCCTCACCCCTCAGCCCCTCTGCTGTACAAGAATTCATTGTCTCCACTCTATTTCTACAAACATCTGGTATCTAGGAGGTGTCTGTAGTAGATGTGAAATAAATGTTTGTTGAATGAATAAACTAAATTATCTATGGAGCTAAATGCAAATTTAGACAAAATCAATTTAATTTCACAGATATTTATTTAGCATCTTTTATTTACACTGAAAAAAAAAGATGATTATGAAGACATGGCTCCTGCCTGGAAGAGTCTATAAACTAATACAGGGAAAAGAAAGAGACTATTCTATATCAAATCGATAATGGCAATTTGTTGTCATGAACTAATATCCCTGAAGAGAAAGGAGATTCAAACTTGCAATTGAGGTTAGAGATCCCAGGAAAGCGACTGCAAACTGCCGGGTATGAAATACTCTTTAGAATCCTATAAACCCTACAATACTGGATATAACATTTCAGAATAACATAGTGTATAAAAAAAAGCAAAATCAAATAGATAAAATATTCTAAACAGCTACCTTCTTTTCAAAGCAGTTAGGCAATTTTTGCCTTCAATTATTGAGCTTAAAGTAGATCTGATTGATTTTTGGTTGCTTAATTGTTTCATTAGTTCTTGCTACACAATAGATTACAGCCCAGGTGTAGAAATGGCTCTGACCCTCCCTAGCTGAGGAAACTCATCAATAGATACAGAAAATAATGCCTACCTTAAAGGATCATTGTAAAGAAAGAAGTTGGAATGGAGGGGGCATAGAGTCAAGCCCAGTCGATGTGAACTGCCATTAATAATAGTGTAACAGTAACAGTAAAACTCATCTGTTGTTCCCGTTATCCACTAACTCTGACTGAACCTATCAGAACAGCACTGGTCATCTGTTACTTACACCAACAGACAAATCCAACAGGTTCGTTGCAGGGCAGAGTGCGTGGTGGGACTATCTCTTTCTCATACCGCACTTGGTATGTTCCCAGTCCTTCTGTATCACTCTCCTGTACCCTGGTGGCTCTCAGGGACCACTTTATAAATCATACTGCAAGGCTAAAATCTGGGGAAACCCCAAGAAGAATAGCTCGCCTTGCTAGTTGGGGTCCTGTTCGGAATAGTAGATGCTCACATGGACCACAGTTTTTCACTTTTGCTTATTCTAACGCCTACTTTTCCAGCCATAAAAATGGGATTGGCAGGTCATGGTCCTTTGCATTTCCAAGTCTACAAAGGCAGTGTTTCCCCATAAGGAGAAGCATTTCTGAAGCTTTGATGAAATTGCCAAGTTCCCTTCCCTTTGGCAAAAAATCTAGCAAGTCTTCATGGAAGCCTTGGTTATCTAATGATGCACAGAAGCTCTGACTGTCAGTTAAATATGCCTTTGCTTAATGGATCTGGGAAGAAGAATTCATTATTATTTAATCAATGACGTTTGGCAGCAGAGCATGATTGTCTATCCTGTTTGGATATAACAAGTGCAAAATTTAAAAACGTTGATTGAGAAAAATTGGGAACTCATACATTAGAAATTCATGAGAATTTTTTAAGTCCTTAAAAATTACAAATATAGCTGGAGAAGTTAGAGACACATCATGAAACAGCCATAGCGTGAACCTTGTTCAAAACATCGCTGCAGAGATTAAGAAAGCTCTGATATCCCTGTCACCAAATGCCTGTTCCACTGGATTCCAATTTCTATACCTAGTGTGGATCTGATCTGACCATGTTTCTCTTCATCTCACTTGAATGGGGTCTGCTGAAGGATGGGAACAGCTCCAAGGCATGCTACGTGTCCCCCAATTCCCAAGGCATGGCCCAGAGTCTGGTACAGAGTTAGGATTCAGAGGCAGTATGGATGCTGTCATCCCCGGGCAAGATAGCCCGCCCTGCACGTCCGAGCCTACCAGCACTCATGTGAATGCGCCCCACACCATGGGTGTTCTCACACACTCACATGGCAAAATCAGCCTTGCAAAGGGCTGACACCTTGTGTGTTTCACTGCCACCCATGTGGTGCTGGGAGATGAGAAAGAAAGCTGAGTGTTTTTGTGTATAAATTTTGATGAAGAGGAAGACAAAAATATTTCCTTTCCTTGGTTTTATCTTGATAATCACATGCCCCTCACAAAGAAACTGTCTCAAAGAAACCCCATTTTTTTTCTCCTCTTTTTAGGTACCAGAAATGGAACTCAGAGCCTCACATTTTCCAGGCAGGTGTTGTACCCCCAAAGCCAGCCCCTGGCCTCTAACCAATATTAATACAAACTCACAACGTTTAGTTGTATGTACTCAGACCTATCACTAAACAGATAGATTCAGAAATGGTTTTCTAAAAAGAAAATCCAGCCAACTCCCTGGCCATGCTCAAGGGGTGATGGGTTGATTTTGAGAACTTCCACTGAAAAAGCAAAGGAAACTTTCAAAGCCTCTATCATTCCAGTTTGCAAACTCTTCAGGTTGATAGTAGCCTTATCACGGAAACTATATGTTTTAAGAAAGTCACTCTGGCAGTTTTGATTGTGCCATGAGCCATGGTAAGTAGTTGGTGTGATTCTCTGCATGCAGAAAGGACAAAATGCTGAGAGATTTGAATAGAGGCATTTCTCAGCTGTCAGCTAATTCCTCCCATTGGTCAAGTCCAACCATCTTTATGGGCAGCTCCCATGTGCAGGGCGTAAGCAATCCTGACCATCTTTATAGAGACGTGCATTCTTTCCCTATTACTCAGCTTTCTCCCTCAGAAAGTGACAGGCAGTCTTCTGGAATTATAGAAATGTCATGCTAGGAAGAACTGTGGAATTATTAAGTCCAACCCTTACATTTAAAAATGTATAGACTGATCATCCCCAAGAAACCGATGCTTGAGGGAGGCGTGGCAGGAGGACCGCCACACGGAAGGAGGCATCTGACTTTCACTTTTGTGGCTTTTGCTGTGAAAAGATATGCAGGAAAACAAGAAGACAGAGGGCCAGAGTCACGTCTGTGGCAGGTCCATTCATAGCAAATCATAGAGAGTTGGGGAACTGGCTCAAGGGTCATGTTCTGAATGCTGGATGAATGCATGGACCCCATTGCTTAATGCTTTTCTTCTGTTACATATACAGAGGACACTCCACAAGGTGCTGTAAAGACTTCAAGGGTGACCCTGAGGCAGCCCCACTTTCTCTATGCTGCCCTACCCCCAAGAGTTACATCTTGCTGTGAGTCTTATTAGGATCATCATATATGTGGTCAGCTTGCATTTTACTAGTCTTCCTCTACTAGAAGCTTGTGTCTTCAGGGTATTAATCTCCTGAATTTTACACGGTCTTTCAGCACAATGTACATTTGTGCTATTTCGTGGAGACCCAAGATGCCTAGGCAATTAGACAGATACTCTGCTCCTTGCCTATTTCCTCCTATTGGTACTTGTGAGCACAATCTAGCAACATAAGGACAATCCCCAGGCCAAGGATGGACTGGGAGTGTTAGAGGGACTTGTATCTTACAGATCCTAGGAGAAAGAATTACTGAAAGCACTATCCAGAAATGACAAACAGACCCATGGAACAAGCAGAGAGCTGGCAAGATGGAGTAATCGCAAGCCAGATCCTTCCTCCCTGCTTCCCGAAGAGTCCTCTTAGTGACTTCTCTCCCTTCAAAACTTCAGTCACTGCTGAATGTCTACATACTTGAGGAAATTTAGGACAAATCAAAGCTATGCCATTGCATGTGCAAAGCTTGCCCATAAAATCTAGTCATTGTAGCTTGAAAGGGTATGTAGAGGAATGTGATTTATTTGCTGGATCTTAGCTAGTGGGATGAATTCTTTTGAAGTCTTCTGAATTCTTTTGCAAAACCAGATATAATATAGTAGAACAATGAAAAGCCTATCTTACTGGAAAAGGAGCTCTTTAAACTCACTTACTAATTTCATGATGAGCAAATAGAGGAGGAGGAAGAGCGCATGAACTCTAAGAGGACACACGGTGCTTAATTTTAGGTCCAGGTAACATTTGTCTTGGTATGAGGATATAATTTCAGCTGCACACCAGTGTACCACTAGGTCTAAATACACCCCCATAAAAGGTAAAAAGGAAGAAAGTCCCCACCCTTGTCTATGCCCCTCAGGACCAGCAGCCAATATCTGCCTGACCTCCTAGAAAGACCCAGAAAAGGTTTGGGCTTAATCAATTGCGCACAATACACCCTTTGCAGCCTTTTAATATTTCCAGTAATTTTTCTCTTATGAGTTTTGAGCTAACATAATTCTCAAGGCACTTCCCTTTTAAGCCTTACAGCAGCAGAGGCAGAAGCAGTATGTGCTTGGAGACAAAGCAGAGGAGAACCAGGCACACGATTTACCCCAAGCTCTGGCTCTTGGTGGCCTTAGTGACAAAGCTTTTAACTTTGTGCAATCCCTGCCTCTCAAACAAAGACATGATTAAAAGAAGGCAGGGGGAGGGGAAGGAGCATAAAGATGGAGATGTACAGGAGGCCAGCTCGGTCCCTGTCCGGCACACAATCCATTCCCGGCCAGGAAAATGATTGCTGTGCAGTGGCCAGCCCAGCCAGCCCAGGGCAGCTGTGAGATATAAATTGTCAGCAATGACCATAAGCACTCAGAGAAACAATTTAATTCCTCACTTCCGCCATCATGGGCTGATATATTCTTTCAAGGTCATTACCCAAGGCTAGAAGGGTCGCTTGATTAACGAGTGACAGGCCCAATGAGGGGCAGTATGCTCAAGCAAGGCCTTATATTAATTAGACAGAAGCCGAGGAAAATAAATGTTACTGAGAAAGGAGGAGCCCAGTCTTGGGCATAAGCTGTGACCTCATCACCCCCACCCTGTTCACCCCACCAAAGATAACACTCTGACCTTGGTCCTTAATGTTATCCTTTAACTTTGCTTTAAAATCTATAAAATACAAAACATAAACCAGACTTCGTTTCATATTCAAAATGACCCAGGCCCTGGCCTCTACTTCTGACACTGCCTTTGTCTTACCCTTTCTCACTTAGTCATTCTAATTTATTGGTTAATCCAGAGGAGGGGCAGGCAGAACTGCTTGCTGTGAACTTCATATCACAGAAGCAGCTTAAACCACGTTGATCCGAGCCAAAGGGAGCAGGAGAATGATGACACTTCAGTGTTTTCAGCCCAGTGGCTAATAATCCAGCAATTGCTCTTTAATAAAATGTCATTATCTTGCTTAAGGAGTTAAGGAGATTTGGCACCAACAGTGGACTTTCAGGGCAAATGACCGTTTGAGGGAAAGGGGCTTAAAAATACCCTCTGCTCCTTGTCCAACACACCCTATCTCTTTGATTAGATCTGTCCTACAATCCTCGCTTTAAAAGACACAATGAATACATTCCTAGGGGATTTGGGGGAATTGGAAGGAGTCTTTTCCCAGAGTGCAGAATGGAATTTCACTCCCAACAAGAAGGGATTTTCCTTCCCCCACCTACCCACTCATCATGTTGACCTTTGATCCATTCGGGAAAGCGATCCTGAAATCTCAGGGTCCCTCAGTGTGCAGGGTTTGCTATGGATACAGAGCAAGGCTAGACATTTGTCTGAATGCCCCAACAATCCTTCGCTATCTGCAGATCACTATTATCTATGAAAGAAGGTCTGGGCAATGAAGGCAGGAGATCTGGGTGACACCCGTGTTGTGAAGGTTGTTAGCAAAACTGCCTAGTGAGAAGAAGTCACATTTACTTTTGCACTCTGTCAAAATAGAGAAAGGGAGTTTGGTTTTAAGACTGGTTGCTTCTATGATCTCCTATTTGGCACCATCTTCTGACCCAACACTGTATGTACAGATAGGAAAGAGACAGCTCCTGGATGGTTCTTCTGTGAGCCTTGGGTACCATTGTGGCCGGCAATGGCTGTGATAACCTGGAATTTGGGCCCTTCTATCGTTCCCTTTCCTACAGTGTAGGTGGGGCCTAGTATTCTACCCACTAGAATATAGCACGACAGGGACATGATGGGGTGTCCTTGTCAAGGTTAGGTTAACAAAAGACTGTGGCCCCTGTCTTTCCTGTCCTCTCTAACTCTCTTGAAGACTTCACATGAGAATCAGAGGTATCCATCTAAACCACAGTCAAATCTCTAACCCTAGGAAGCTGGGACAACACATGGAGCTGCTAAATATTAGAGTTATTTATTATGCATCAACAGATAATTAATAAACCCACTAACTCCATGGATCCAGCTATATATCCAACTATTCTCCAAAGCAGGGGAGGGTCAGACACCCAATTTATCCTAAGCTCTGGCTCTTGGTGGCCTTAATGAAAAGCTTTTTAATTTTAAAACACGTGGCTCTGTGTTTTGCTTTCCTTTTCTCTAAAATGATAGCAGCCTAAGCTTTGGAAGTATCTATCAGGATTTGGCTTTGTTAGTGGAAAGGGAAATTCTATGCATGATCAACATATTATGAGTATTCAGTGTATGCTACCTTATTAGATTTATAAGTTTTGTGAAACATGTAGCATCATTATCATGCATGATTATTATACCACATTTTACATCTCTGAGTTATCTGTCCTTGACGGATATCAATAGAAGTACTAGCCAACAAATTTGCAAAGATAACTTATGCATTTATTCACCCATCCATTTCTCCAGCTGTCCATTCATCCTTCTATCTACTCTTTCAACAAATATTTATGGAGCATGCGATAGCATTGTAAGAGATATAAAAAGGTATTCAATATGGTTTATGTCTTTGAGGAGTTTACAATCCCAGCAGGGAATATAATACATGGACACTAATTACTGGCATCTAAACTAGAATGTGATAGGTATCATGAGAGTAGAGAAAGGCAATAGGGAATCAGTGAAGGAAGAATTCTGCTTTGATTGGGTGTGGTTTGGAGGACGAATGGACATCCTCAGTGACCCCAGGGAATGGGTCGTGGGTCTTTAAGAAGCAGTGATGGTGTGTGGGTTGGGGTGTCTTAATTCAGTCTGGCTTTGGCCACCACCACACATTTTGAAGCACAGTATCAGAATAGAGTTATAGTCTCCAGCCAAAGAACCAAGATAACTGGCACCATGGGAATCCCACCCAGGACCTCAGCGTCATTACACTGGCCACATTATAATGATACATTACTGAACATCAACCTCCTGGATACAGGACAGGCAGCTGGCTGTCCAACCTTCTGAACTGAGAACAGCATGTAATGAATCCCTAGTTCCGTAACATGCTTAACAATTAATAAGCTAGGGTTTTCTTGAGGACAGCAAAGGATAAAATATGAGCATGCCAAGAGAAAGGTCGGAGAGCATAAATGCATTATATGGAAACAATACTCAGGATGAGGCTGGAGAGTGAGCAGCTTTTCCTCCACTCTGAAAATAGAGTGAAATGTATTGAGGGTCTAAATTATGTAGCCGCTGGTCAGTCCTGAATTTCGCTCTGCTGGTCAGACCCCTTGTATGTGGATGATAATTTTGTCATGGGACAGTGACTGCTGAGGAAGAAAGCTGGTCTGGTCAAAGGATTTGCTATTAATTTCAGGTCAACTCATCAAAAGCGTACATAGAGGAAAGGAGAAGAAATCAAGGAGTTTGGTACCAAGAAACAGGATTAATAAAAACTATCCTAGCCGTTTTAGAGAAGCCAATTCAGCAAGTTTTGTTTTTGTGATGGGTTCAAACAGCTTCCTGTGGTGAGAGGCTTTGCACCGTGCCTACCCAGATGCGTCAGCTGGCTGGCAGCTCTCTAGCAATGGTACCACACAGAGACATACAAGACCCATGTCTTCTGCCTTCTGGGAGCCTGCTGAGGTCAGCGGGCAGGTTTGACCTAACTGTTGTCTGGCAAGTGCCCACTACCCAGCTGATGAATGGGAAAATGCCCACTGGAATCTACAGAATAACTCCAGAAAGATGCATTGCTCTGAGTCAGTGACTCCAGAACTTCACACTTTCACCTACATCATAATTCAGTGGAAAAGAAGTTTCACACTCTAAAATCCTGATTTCAAGGGCTAGAAATAATTGTGTCATTTGTAACCATGGCTGGTACATCCCAGTTGATGCACTTGGTACTTTGTGGTTTAATTAGGTGAGCTTAGCTGTGTATGATGTGAAACAACTGGGCAATCGAAACTTCTTAGAAATAGTTCCCTGTAGATCTAAAATTCATCTCTATGAGGGAATTTTTCTTTGGTAAAGGAGTAGATGGAAGAACTCTGTCATATTTGACATTTGAAATGTATAGACAATTCT
>PVKN010040809.1:0-10656 GCA_004027915.1 Capromys pilorides
ACTAAAGATTTCATTCATTCATGGTGGAGAGTGGGTGCATGTATATAACATATCTTAATAGTTTTATCTCCTCATTCATTCCCTGCCTCCTCCCTCCATCCTCACCCTCTTTCCACTCATAACTATCTCCCTGTTTCCTATTATCTACCTTTTACTTTGTCCTTAATTTATTTACACTTTGATCTCTTTCCTATTTCAGAAATATCTGTCCCCCTTCTTCCTGTTATCTTTTATTTTTTACTTCATTTATATTTTGAGTTTCTCACATAGGTGGGATTATGTGATATTTAAACTTGTGTGCTGAATTTATTCCACTGGACATGATGATCTCAAGGTACACCCTCTTTCCTGCTGAAGTTTCTTCACTGTGGTAGAGCAATGCACTGTAGAGATCTCATGTTTTCTTTATTCATTCATGTGTTGATGGACATATACAAACAAACAAAATTATCAGTCATGAGGTCAGGACTATCAGGTTTCCAAAAGTGCTAGAAAGGCCAGGACTCCCCTAACATCTCAGAGTTATGCCTCTATGGCCCCATTTGTTTTTAATTTAGCTGACACTTTGAATGCATACCCCAGAAGAGCATGTGTTGAAAACTCATGTTGGTGGTGACTAGAGGCGCAGTTTTGCTCAGGTAGCAGGAAGTAGATGAAGCTATGTGGTGAAAGCCCATGAGAGCATGTGTGGCTTTTTAAGAACTTACCTGCTCTTCCTGTCCATGAGATGCCTTCCACTACATTGCAATTGAGCATCTGGTCTTCATGAGTCGTGTGTGCCATGCTGTACTTTTAGCTTCTGGAAGCAGGAGCTGAATAAACCACTTTTCTCTATAAATTACTTGGCCCTGGGAGCTTTGTCATAACAACAACCAAAAGCCTAAGTAGTTACAGTGGTTCTAGTATGATCATTCCACAGTGAACCAGAAACAACAGCCAGTGGTTAACTCTGCATAGAGTCAGAGCTCCTGTGGGGCTCATTGTCCCCAACAGGCTTACCTGGCAGTCCTGGGCTTTTGTCTGAACTTCTGCTTGGCTGGGGAGCAGACATGGGCTAATTCAGAAGATAGCATCAATTGCTTTATCTTCCGAACATCATGCTTGCATGCATTGAGTATAGGAGATGTTCATGCTTTGCAGACCCTCAGTCATGATAATTTGAAGGGGAAAGCAGAGTGCTATGAGGAAAGCTAACAGCCATGCATTAGAGTCTCTGCCTCTCATTGTTTCTCAATGTGCAATGACTGATCAAAATGTAGAGTGAATGCTGAAATTTAAAAATTCTTGCAGTCCAAGAGCTGTGGCCAGAACTTCCCCTCACTCTGACCACACTCATCCCACCATTCTTGCCACTCTCTGAAGCAGCTCTGGGAGTCTTCTTTCCTGAGTGTCTTTAGGAGGTACAATCAGAAACTCTATTGATGTTGGTGAGCACCATCCAATGAAAAGACAGCTCATAACAACATGACACTGTGCCATCACCCACTTCAGTTGCCCCTAGATCTGGCACCATGTGACTTCTGGCTCATCCCCAAAGTCAAAATGACCATGAAAAACAAACTTATCAAATCCATTCAGGGCAATGAGGCAGCCAGGACAGTATAACAAAAGCCATGGTCAGAAACATTCATGGACTGCACTGTGGGACTGTAACCTGCAGGGTCAGCTGCCAGAGACCAAGGGAGAACACAGGGCTGAACTTCACTAGTGACATTTTCCATCTTGTGTGTTTTACCCTGTAGGTCGTCACAGTTGATTCAGAACACAAAATGACCTAGCACAGCATCCCGGGCATACTCATGTTTATAACAGCACCATGCATAATACGGCCAAATCTTGGAAGCACCATGAATGTGCATCAAAAGATGAATGGAAATAAAATATAATATGGCTTTTACACAAAACGGGATGCTACGCTCCCATAAAGTAGGGTAAGCTTGAGTTATTTGTAGAATAGATGCACCTGGAGACGACACCATTAAGGAAAACAACGTAGGCACACGTCTCAGCGTCACGTGATTTCTCTGATCTAAGAAACTCAATAATGAAAGCTAGATATTAGAACGTGGAAAAATAGATCTTTCTAAATGGGAAGGGGATCAAGAGATGGAGGAGTGGGAGGGAAAGGAAGGGAAGGAGGTGAAAAAGAACTAAAATGTCCTGTGTACGTCACCAAGCCCTCTGAGGAATGTGATCATCATGCACTGCAAACACGCACTAATAAAAATTTAAAATTGAAGAAAAGATACCTACGGGGATCCACTGTTCTCTAATAGCCACATTCAAAGAAGTGTAAAGCAATCATGGGGCTAATTTTAATATCATCCAGCATCTATTCATTTCAACCTGAAAACAATATCGAAGGTGCTAGCGAGCTACTCTCCATTCTTACTTTTTTATTAAGTCTATGAAAACCGGTGCGTGTTTGGCAAGCTCAGCATGTCGCAATTTGAGCTCCAGCTTTTGAGGCTCTCCATAGGAGTGGGTGGCTGGTAAGGGCTGTCTTGGACAATGCTTATATAGACATTGGGGAAAGAAACCTGCAGTTGCGTTGGAGTTTAATTCACATCTTCCAAGAGGTTGTGCAGACCACAGCTCTGCGATTGCAATGGACCTACTGGGCTCCTGGAGTGAAAAACAGTGGTGTCAATTTGGAAACCCTTCAGCCAGCAGAAGTTGATCATTTTAGATTACCCTGTCTGAGACCGGGAATGTTTTCCCTTGGAAAGCTCTGTATTTAACCTTTGCTTACCTGTGTGACACACATTTGGAAGTGTTTGATTTACTCCTTTGTTCTGTGACTGAGGCTGCAAGAGAGTGGATCTCAAGAAAGGACATGCGCAGTATGGTATCAAGGTCCACGGGCGGGTTGTGTGTGTGGAATATTCCATTGAACCATGGAGTACACCACACACAATGTGACCCACATGTGTCAGACTCTGAATGTCCCTTAGTCCCGTGCTGTGGTGACCAGATCAGAGCTCTGCACTGACCAGCCACCCCAATATAGAGGTCTCCCCTTCTGTCCTTGGAGTCTTCTAAGCAACAGGGAAGAAATCCATGACCATGTGGCCTTAGCCATGTTGTTTATCTTCTTTCCCACCTAGCTCACACACCTGTAAAACAGCATACTCATACCTGATAGGCAGGGATCATGATGGGTAATGAATTAGATTTTTAAAACACCCATGCAGTGTAGAGCTTACAGAAAATACTCAATATCACTACTGTTACATTAGCAGCAGGAGATGTGGTAGAAGCAGAAGGACTATGAAATGAGACATGCTTATAAAAATTTTTCTTTAGGTTCTAATTGTTTATGGAAAAAATAATACAATTTGAAGCTTAGCATTAAGTGGAAGTGAAGAGAAAGAAAAGTCCCCAATTGTAAAGGATGTATGTAATTCCAAAAGTAATTTTGTTTTGCTCTGTGGTATGGATTTATGTATAACATTATTGACAGGCTAGTGCTACATGGCTTTATGAAAAACTCAGAAGCAAATATAAATGTAATACAAAACATGGCATTATGGTAAAATTACAAATTTCTTAATCCTTCCCCTCCAACCAGATAATCTCCCCTTGTTCTCACCTCTGCCTAGCATCCTGCACCCAGTTGAGAGGTCTCAGTGACATCATCCTTCCCCAAAAAGAACCCATGTCCCTTGTTTACTGATGGCACTACCTGCTGTGGCAATAGAGCATGTTGTCCCCAGGGTCAAGGAGACAAACCATGTGGTGGGCACCACTACAAAGCATCTCTGAGCAGACTTAAATTACCTAACTGGCTTTCTACGTTTACTTGTGAGTCTGCCCAGGGCCCAGCCCCTTTATCTGGAGATGGGCAGTGGACTTCCAGTAAGTAAAGATCTGTGAGTTGCTGGTCTCCAGTAAAGCCTGTAATTGCAGGTGAAGCTATGAAGCCTCAATGGAAAAGACAAGGTCACAGCCAAGGACACCTAGCTCTAGCCTCAACCACATAAGGATTAGCCTCAGCCATCTCACTCCTGGGTAAGGATCTTCCTGGAATTAACGCGACTCTCCTAAATTAACACATCAGCTTACTTCAAGAAGTTCTAGAGCTGTTCATGCCTTTCTTAAGCATTCCTCTCCCTTGTTCTGATAACTAAATAAATACAGGCCGCCCAGAGAAGGTCTTGGTCTTAGCTCCAAGAGAATCTCAGATTCTGTGAGTTTTGATCTCCCTAGAGCCTTGAAAGCATTCCATGTGTCTCTTTTATTTAGCCTTCACTCTCCACTCATGTGAGAAATTGTGGGCCTGATCAGCCTGACTTACTAAGGGGCAATGTTAACCCAACCACAGACCCTGCTGTCCCAGAGGCTCAGCATCTGTGAAAAGCCCATCTGTCTTGTGCCTGTGGCTTTTGAGCTAGCAGGGCTGCAGCACATCCCAGGAAGCACCTTTGGGCTTGGGGTAGCATCTTCTGGGGTGAAAAGACTTCAAGGATTGTAGGTTCTTCCCAGCTCCCATTTGTTCAGCTTCCAGTCACTTTTCTAAGTCCTTGTGGTTTCTGAATTAGATTAAGGTGTACATACATACATGTGCACACGCTAAAGAGGTGGATTCCTTTTTTACATGGGCAGAAAAGCAGATTGAGCCAGGCACATGTGTTGAGCAGAAAAAAAAAATGAGTACCTAATTGTGCCAGGTGAGTCCCAGGGAGTACCCCTCAGAGAGCCACAGGCTTCACCCTTTCTTTCCATTACCATGGCTATAACATCAGGTGTCCTGTGTTTGGATATAGGTGGTTTGGTAATAAAATTCCTTTCTCTTTCCTCTCTCCCATTACTTTTCTATTCTCTCTTTTTTTAAAAAAAAAAAAAAAAAAGTAGTATCTATAGTAATCTCCTTCCCCACTTCTCTACACCCTATATGATTTGAAGATAATAGGTGTAACACAGTCTCATTAAGATGTCACAGTGTGGCTATCTTTAGACTGGCATGAAAGCCAGCATGGGGAATGTAAGCAGAATCCTCTGGGATTGTAACTTCTGTGGACTCTGTCTTGCAAGTACCTGGAGGTAGAACTGAGAAGAAAAGGCACAGAGGTTTCTGGAATAACCTGGATATGCTCTTATCATTTGAGAGGAAGTGAACTTGTTCTCTGGACTTTTCCAAGCCAGACTTCTAGGATTTGCATAAGGAAGGTCACACACACAACCTTTTAACAGCAAATCGGACACCTTGAGGGATGGTGTCACGTTTTAAAGGAGCCCTTTATAGCCAACAGTGACCTACATCCTCATGAAAAGTCTTTAAAGAATTTTTTCCTTGAATGCCTCAAGGAAGCAAAGGATCATGGGAAACCCAGCAGTCACTGCCCATGAGGAAGAGCAGCAGATGAGATGAATCTTGGTGCTCATATTTGGACTCACAGCAGAAAGAATGGGTACTCTGCATGCAGAAAAGAGCACAGGAGTTAGGAACCGTAGAATCCTTCTGTCCTTTCATCTGAAAAATGGAGATAATATATCCAATCATTCAACACTAGTTCAAAAGCCAATGATAGATAAGAAATAGATCCAGTCTTCTTAAAGTAGGGTTCAGTGTCTGCTATTTTGGTAGAAGTAGTTACTTCAGTGGCACCTAGGTGAACTTCCCTAATTTTACACATCCATGCTTCTTCCCTCTTGCCTTTGTGACAAGTGACATTGTTTCCACCTTTGTACTTTAGGGTCACCAAGTTTCTTTTAAACTCATCCATGTAAATGAAAAAGCAATTCTATCACACCATAGTACAAATGCCCCAATCAAGCTGTGTGGTACAGTGAAATTTGAACAATCTGGAGTCTAGACTTGCACATAAACCAGGCCCTCACGCTGTTATAAGGCTACTTGTTTTTTATGGAGAAAATACTTAAGAGTCGTCATCACCTCCACACTTCAAGACCCAACACATGCCCAGCTACTATGGGGGTGGGAAGCAAGTATGCTAGTCATGCCTGCTGTGGCTGTGAAGAAACACCTGAGAAAACAAATTTAACGAACAAAGACTCATTTTGTGCCATGGGGTTGGAGATTTTAGTCCCTGGTGAACTCGCTCCATTGTTTTCAGCCCTGTGGTGTGGTAGCAGCATCTACATGGAAGGGGACAGCAAAGGGAAGGGGCTTAGATCATGGCAGTCAGGAAAGGGAAGGGGTACGTTGGTTATGATGAACCCTTCAAGACATGCTACAATGACCCCTCCCCCAATAATTCATTCAATTATCAATGAATTGATTCATCAATGGCAACAGAGTCCAGTCACTCCCAAAAGATGCATCTCTGCACACTGCAACATTGGGAGCTCGCTGATCAACACATGAGGGTTTGGGCCACACCCAGATCTGAATAGTAACAGCAGTATGAGAGTCCTAGAAAGCTCCATGCTCCAATTCATATCCCCCGAAAGCTTTGGGTTTGGGAATCTCCCAGAATAGCACCAGTTCCAGTGATAATCTGCTTTCAAATCCTTGGGGTCTCAGGTTACAATTCATCCCAAAGAAGCTGAAAGAATGTGACATTGAAGATAGACATAACCGTGCTCTTAAGCAGTCTCCAGGTCACTCTTTAGAGGTAGGTGATGCTGTGGGTGTTGCTTAGCTGTGTTCCCCATGAGCTTGTGCAAATGCGGTACCCAGTTGAGAGGTTGTGGTGTCTCTGAGAGACAGGGCCTCATGAAAGGCAGCACACCAGGCACATCCTTGCTTCCCGTCTTGCTGTGATTGTTCTCCTCCTTGTGCCCAATATGATGCCAGCCCACAGAATAATACACATGTCAGTACCCTGGCCACATATGTGATATGCACCATTCTCATTGGACTTTCAACTCCCATACCTGCAAGCTACATAAAGCTGCATAAAATACTTTCCTTTCCTTTTTTTTTTTTTTTGTATGTGTGCGTGCATGTGTGTGTGTGTGCGTGCGTGCGTGTGTGTGTGTGTGTGTGTGTGTGTGTAAGATCTCTCTACACAGCTCAGACTCATAATGATCCTTCTGTTTTTAGCCTCTCCAGTGCTAGGATTACAAATGTGTATATCACTATGCCCAGACTCAGTCACCAGCTCAGCGAGCCGGGAACAGGACCAGCACAGCATGTGGTGCCAGGGATTGAACCCAGGCTCCCGTGCTTCTCTAAGCAGGCACTTAGTCTACTGAGCTACCTCGCTAGCTCCAGAAATCCTTTTCTTTACAACATTTCCAAACCTCAGATACTTCATTATATCATCAAAAAACAATTTAACACAATGGGATATTAAAAGATGCCCAGTGAGAGGACAGATCTTGAGCTCTTGAAGAAATGCCTAGTATTTTCTGTCTCTTTTTTTTGATTTGCTTTGGAGTGAGGTCTGACATACCTAAACCTCTGTTTTCACTTGTGCAATATTGAACTGTATCTTTTCAGGAATAATGTAAGAATTAAATGAATTAGACATCTGCACACAGGTGTCTAGCACAGGTTTCAATTAGTGCAATAAATGACAACTCTTAATTGGATATTTAAAAATATGTTGGTGGATAATTCTCATTGATCATTCAGTCATGTTGGGTAAGACATAGGATTAGGTGTAATAACTCTACATCTGAAAGAGTGAGAGGTAAATACAAGTGTTTCCCCCTGGAAGCTCAGTGCTTAGGATGGATGCCTTTGTATATGTACATTATGATGTGGCTGAAAACTACAGTGAATGTCTAAATAAAAAATTTAGCTCAGTAAGAGACATGTTGCCATGAATCCCCTCAAAAACTCCCCTTAGCATTAAATGCACGTATTGCATACTTGGTAATACATCTTCTACTGTAATAAGTCATTTTGTATTTATATAGTCCCCCATGCTTTTCTGTCACTCCTTGGAGGTGTGCACACTTGTATGTGAGATACATATAAGCAGCCTGCATGCAAAGCTTGCATATGTGGATTGAACACCATGAACACCCACTCTGTAGGAACTTCAATGCACCATGCTGTTCCAAACCTGAGAAATCATCTGATCTGTAGTGCTAATCCAAGAAGTGTGAGGACACTGAGAAGCCATTGTAGTTTATACTTAGATGTCTCCATGTGTCACACGGCTCTATATCCCAGAAGACAAGTGAGAGTGACATAAGTAATTTTCTGTTCAGAAGAAGTGGAGTAAGAAAAGGAGAGTGTTCTAGTTAAAATCCACAGGGTTAGGGGTCAGGATAAGGTGGAGCAGAGAAACCTAGAAAATGTGACCCCTGTGTCCAAGCTCATGAAGAGTTTATATTTTCTCACCAAACCACCCCTGAAAACCAGACCAGCTCACAAGATCAGCTTCATTTTTTTGTGGGTGGTAAGAGTGCTATTAATTTGAAGACAGTCATTCTGTACATCCAGATTAAATAAATCCAATTGTAGCACCTCCTCTTTGTTAAGTTCTTTTCAGTTCAAGTAGGCAGCCATGAAAAAGAGCGAAAGCCCCCAACATCAAGGGCTTCATTTCACTCCCAGACTTCATGATCTGTTGAAGATAACTCCACTTCTGTTATGCTCAGAAACTCCATGTCTCAGATCAGCCAGATTCCCAAAACACCCAGCAACTACTTTTGAAAGTAAGCTTATACCTGTGTGCGACAGGATGCTTCTAAATGCATGTGGCGTCGCAGTAACCATCTACTTTAAGTAAATTCCATAAAGAGTATTATGGTTTGCGTAGAGGTGTCCCCCAAAGCCTCACACAGTCATGGGGTGGCTTCTGCAACTTGTGATTGATTATTGCAGGTGTGGGTGCTGCACCTCCCCTGGGGCAGGTGATTTGCAATTCAATGTAAGGAAGGAAGAGAAGTTAGCTGCTTGAGCAGCTGCTACTCCTCCCTTTGCTCTTGCTCTTTGTCCGCTGCCATGAAAGGTTATTCTCTGCCATGTGCTTCCCTGCCTTGAAGCCAGCTGAATATAGACTGAAATCTCCAGTAAGTGTGAGCTAAATAAACCTTCCTAATTTGAGTGCTGGGTGTTTATCCCAGCAATGAGCGAAGAGTAACTAAGACAAAGAGGAATCAAGACTCTATTTTTTATTTCCCTGCAACTTGCAAACACACTTGCAAAATCTCCGTGAACTTTTTACCTCTGCATTTTTAAAACTAGCCCACCACTCTATGCCTATTAAGAAGCAGTGATGTAGATATCTCTGTGAGTTCAAAGTCCTAAACAATTACTCTTTTATTGCTTTTAGGTGACCTAAGTAGATTAAATAGCGCTTCAAATGTGAAGGAGTGCTATCAACTAGCCAATAACAGAACAAATTATCAAGTGGATGCCAAGTAAGCTGAAATGTCAGATGTTTTTTTTTCTAGCTGAAAAGAAAATGTTTATCACAAGCAGAAACAACTTCAGAAGAGTTCTTCACTCTGTAATGTGAGATAAATTTGTATTTTCTGACCCGTGCCCCATGGCTGTGTTTAACAGGTTAAGAAACTGAAATGGTGTGTTCTTCTTACAGATTTTATTGCTCTCCTGTTGTCATATTGTGCATTGTGAGGCCTGGAGAGGTCTGCTTGGTTTCTGGAGACTGTTTAGCTGCAATCAAAGTTAATCTCATGGTAAACAGCATTACAGGGACACTGCAGAGTTTTGGCTAAGCACTTGTTTGAACTCATGAAGAGAGGAACTCCTACAGCGGAACTGTAGATTGAAAGGTGATGCAAAAGCCATTCCTCCTGTCTGTCTATTTTTGTTTGTGTGGTGCAACTACAGTGAAATAAAATAGTACAGTCACTGTGCTTTGACAATGAAAATCCCCTCTGGCTGTTCCACACCTAACAGTACACACTTGCAGGTAGCTGCAGGGCAACGGCTCCTCAGATCCACTGTACACTGTCTTGCGCTCTCAACTGGATGCATAGAAGTCCTTTGGACTGAGGAGTGCTTTGTTGGAACACAAATGCAAGTACGTACACAGCAGAAGCATCAGAGGTCACCTCCAGCCTCCCCCAGCCGGCCTCCATGCATAGCTTCGTTTATTGATTTCATCATGAGATGTGTTTCTAGGCCATAAAGTTGAAATGCCAATCTACCAACCTGTGTGGAGACATCTCTGTTTCTTGACCCTGCTTCAGTCCTGCTCACAGTCTTGAGTCTTTACCTGGTCTTGCAGAGGGCAGCCAACCCCAATAAATTTCCTGTGGCTGAATTTCTTAGCTTTTCTTTGGTTTATTTTAGTTCACTCTGATTGCAAACTCTGAAGGCTTATTAGCTGGGAGGTTGCTGCGATGCACTCTATGTTTACAGTTGCGAGCACTAGGTGATCAGCCATTCGGTGTAAGAAGGGCTAAATTCATATGGGAATCCTTAGATTACATTCTTATCTCATACTTGCATTTCATCACTTTCCTTCTTGCCTGCCTCTTTCTTGCTTGATTCAAAGTCAGATCAACATGATTTACCCACTATTCAACACACTTAAAAACTAGATCAAGAATAAGAGGATGTTTGCAAATCATTTGAACTTCTCTGAAAAAAAGATATCATCTTAATTGTCCTTAAAACTACCTTCAAGAACACTTCCTTTGATTGATGAGAAATATCTTTCTCAGCATAATCATCATGGATTTTTTTACAACAATTCTTTAATAAAGGACTTCTCCCCACATGTCCCATTAGCAGCCATAAATATTAGCATGTCCAAGTGTATT
>PVKN010040810.1:0-10656 GCA_004027915.1 Capromys pilorides
GAGTGGGATACCCTGGAACGCTCCAGGCTGATGCTAGGAGACTCCAGACTATTCCCCCATCAGTCAGACCACATGGACAATGCCAAAGGTTAGTCACCACCCACAGATACTCCTCAGATATTATAAGAACAGCTTCTCTGTAATACAGACGGGGCAAAGATGCAAGGATGGAGAATGATTAATGGCCCTTTCATAGTTGATGGAAAGCAAGTGCAATCTGCATTTTGGGTGTTGATATTTTCTCACACCACGACATTCCCACATGGTAGCAACCTGGGTGACAAAAACAACAGCCTTGTCGGAGGGAAAGGGGGTTGGGCTGGGTTCTTCAGTTGCTTTGGAAGAGAGCATGCACTTCGGGAAGTGTTGCCATAGGGGGCTATGGGCTCCTGTGGTGTTTGGCAAAGTTGACTTCTCTGGAAAGTCCAAAGGTGATATATTTAATAGGCGGCTCATTTTCTTTCATCTTCATGGTAAATGTCTAATCCCAAAGGCAGTTCTTAAAGCAAAACACAGCAGGTAAAATGAGATGAAGTCCCCATCAAACTGCCATTGAAACGGAGTGAGAAGAAAGGCTGAAAAACAGCAGCATGGGATTCAGCGTCTGTCAGAGGAATAAAAAGAAACACAACGAAGGGGGAAACAAAGAAATAGAAGCCACAAAGCGAGAATGTATGAGCGGGATACAGACAAGGCACCCATCTCCATGGGAAGAAGATGAACTCCAGAAAGGGAAGGCCGATCCAGGAGGGCAGGCATTTCCTAGCAGAGCCTTCCAACAGATACCTTGACTGGCCAGGAGGCAGCTGAATGCTGGGGACTGAATTTTAAACAGTAGAATTTTTCCCACAAGTAAGGCAGCAACAAATACTACTGTAGCACTAATCAGAAAGTATAGAGGCAAAATTTAGGCCAAAAATTTTTGTTTTCTCCAATTATAAAAGTAACACATGTACATTGTGGAAATACAATTATATGAAAAAGAACAAAGGCTCCATTCACTCCCATGGCCCAGATACAACTACCACCTGTCTATATTTTGTTTTTTGTATAGATCTTTCTGAGAAAAATGGAACTATTCAGCATATGAAATTGTATAGCCCCAATACTTTACTAAATATTATATGGTATTGGATTTTTTTATATCCTGAAGATTCTTTGAAAACGTGTTTTTAGAGTGATATTTAACATTCGTGTTTATAACTCTTTCATAATTTTCTGATTTTTTTTGGTATAGATACCTGAAAATGAAATTACTGTCAATAACAATATTAGCTTCTAAAGTTCTTAATGCCTAGTGCCAGTCATTGTCAGGAAAGTTTGCACTACTTCATACCCCTATTGCAATAAGTAGGGGTGCACTCAAGTTACTATTTTGTTTTCCTCTTTATAAAATAGCCAGTGTCTCTCAATTTAGTACTATTATGAAGATATAGGAAGAAATCTGAGAATTTTTAGACCCAGTTCTCCTGTATATCTTAAGAAAATTACTTCAACTTTTCATGCCTTAGTCATCTTTAAGAACATACTTCAAGTTTGAATAAATTTTGAAATTGCTTTTTTTAACTAAGAAAGATGTTTTTTAAAATACCTGTGATAATTCACCCAATTAGTGCAATGCCAAAGACATGATAATGTTAAATAAACGCATATACTATTGAAAATCTATTAAGCAGTTTTGATTGGCAGAATTTAACACTCCTGAGGATAGGCACTAGAATATGCTATTAATGAAGGGATTTGCATCTGTTTAGCTCAATGCTATCTTGACATACCAAAAGGCATGCTGAGAGCATGTTAGGTGCTTTATAAATATACATTGAATATGCAAATGAATTCACAAGGGAAATTTTATTAACTAAATGTACTCAGTGCTGTTGGTGTCCTGCCAGCACTCCTTGGCCCACTTGCAGTTTACTTACACTTTGGGTGGACAGTTGTTCCCACCCAGGAAGATTCCCATCTCTTTTACCTGGGTCTTTACATGCAAGGTGAGCCAAAAGTGCTAAGAACAAGTCTCAAACAGTGAACCAGAAATAACCAGCTCATTAACACATCCTTCTTTCTGCACACTTTTACTTTGTACCCTGAGACTACCTCCCACAATAAAGTGTCTGCACCTGAATCTTCACCTCACCATCTACTTTCGGAGGAACACAAACACTAGAGGTGATTCTTACAAAATTATAGGTGTACAACAACTTGAAAAGATATTGTCTTTTCATAAGGAACATCCTCTTGCCCATTTTCATTCCTGAAAATAAGTAGCCTGTCAATCTCGTTTACAGGTGTTGATTGCAGCAGAGATGTGTGTGTGTGTGTGCATGTGTGTGTGTGTGTGTGTGTGTGCGCGCGCGCGCGCGCGCGCCCAAGACAGCTTGGTCTCAAGGGTGATTTGGTAACAGATACCAAGAAAGAATTTGGAAATCTAATCACTTTAGACAATTCAAAATGAACAGTTAAACAAAGAAGTAGAAGAGGAACCAGAGAGCAGACTTCTGAGCAGGATGCAGATGAAGGACTCATATCCACGAGATGCTGGTCCATGAAAGCAGGAAGAAGGGGAAGATGCAAAGGGGCCACATCAGATGAAAAGGCCTTCCATGGATGCTCCCAGCAGTCACCCTGCCTGGGAGGCTTCTGAAAACTTTAAGCCCAGTTTTAAATAGCAGGAATCCTTCTAAGATTAAGGTATACATGAACGGATCCTGGACACTTCCCTAGCACTATTATCAATGCTTTGATGTAAAAATTGGATAGGGAAAATTTGTTTTGTCTGATTATAGAGGTAATGCATGTCCTCTAAGATGAGGAGTCAGATCCTGTGCTTTTCTGTCTTGAGAAAGACCTTGGTACAAGGATGCCAATCACTACCTCTTTTCTTGTGTGGGCTGCTGGAATGAGGTACCCAAGAGTTATATTTTTCTGAAACTTTCCAGCTGTTATCACAGTGCCAAGCATAAAGAGGTCTTAAAGTAAGAAGCATTTGCTGCTGAAACATCATTTAGCTCTTCTGGGACTAATACATAACACACACAGAAAAACCATATGTATCAGGATTTCAGTTGCAGACAACAGAATCCATTCTACCTATGAAAAGACTGAAGAACACAGTTCTGATAGGTTAGAGAGCCATTTTAGAGGCCATTAAATAAGGAACAATGCCTGCCACTTTCACCCAAGGGTTAGTCTAGGAGGGACAGTCCTGCCACCTTCTCAGCCCTGTTACAACAGCTGGCACTACCCACCCACTAATGCTGATGCTCACTACCTCAAAAGTTGGCGATGCCATTCACATCCTAATGATGTCTTCCAAGGCAAAGGCTAACCTGGAAGTGTCTGCGTGGTTGAGCCCTGGTCTCTATCTGCAAGGGAAATTGGCAGTTTGAGAACCTTTTTTGGCTGTAAAAAATGGGGACTTAAAAGGTAAGGCACTCTTAAAATATAAGAGAGGTGATCTAAGATGCTAGGTCAAAAAGAATAATGCTGCATCCCATTGTTCCCATTGTGAGCACGACATACACCTACCAAGTCACTGTCACCTTACCAAAGGCTACATGATGAGTATACAGTCAGAAAGCACAGGTTAGAAAAAGAGCCTCAAAAATTAAATTGAATTTTTTTTTAAATTTTATTTTTATTTTATTTATTTATTTGTTTGCTTGTTTCTTTATTTACTTATTTTGTGGCTGGCTCAGCCTGCCCTGGTGGTGGGGCTGGCGCAGCATGTGGTGCCGGGGATCGAACCGCAGTCCCTGCAGTTGCCTGAGCTTTCCTAAGCAGGCGCTTTAGACCACTGAACCATCTCGCCGGCCCCTAAATTGAATTTTAAAAAAAGTAAAAGAGCCTCAAATGGGCAATGAAATTCTCAGGGGCCCTGGGAGCCATGCTATTGAATAGAAATAGGATCCACAAACACAAGCTACATATAGAATTTAAAATTTTCTAGTAACTGCATTTAAAATATTAAGCAGATGATGCCCATTTCCAGAAAACATTTTATTTAACCCAGTGTATTTAAAATATCGCTTCAGGATCGAGGAGATAGCTCAGTAGAATAAGCACTTGCCTGGCAAGCACAAGGTCCTGAGTTCAACCCCCAGTACTGCAAAAACATTGAAAATAATAAAAATAAAAGGTAAAATATCATTTCAACAGATCCTCAAGACAAAATCTAAGATGCAGTTGTCACTCAGATCTTATCGCAATTTAGAAGAACCACATTTCAAGTGTTTGAATCTCATGCGCCAATCGGCTATCATAATGGACAGTGCAGGGCTCCCTTCAGAGTGGCAGTGCCCATATTGTGCCCTCCTCCTCCTCAGCTTCAGGCCACCTGCTCAAGGCACTGCTTAAAGAGTACATAATTTATACCACAATAGAGTAGAGGAATGCTGCTAGATTTTGCTAAGGAGTTGAGCTGAGCTGAGTTGCAAAGTTCATTGGTCCTGTTCCTAAGTCCTTCTGACTCCCTGATAATACTATGGCCTTGTTCCCTCTCAACTGGCATGCTACTGCTCAGCCCTCCAAGACATCATCTTCCCCAAGGTTAGGGATCACGCACTAATCTTGGCTGAAAAATGTAAAGGGTTGCCAAAAATTCAGTCACCAATATCTAGATTTTAATGCAATATACTTTTAAAAAATAAAATCAATGCAAAAATTTATGATTAAGATAATATTAATTTTCTATTTTTTTTGTTGGATACACGGTCTCACTATGCAGTTCAGACTCATAGTAGTCCTTCTGATTCAGTTTCCCTGGCACTGGAATTATAGGCATGCACCATCACACCTGGTTTCAGAGTCTCAAGGCACAGCAGGAGAGTCTAGGTATTGAACTCAGGTCCTTGCACTTGCCAGGCAGGCATTTAGACTGCTGAACTATCTCCCCAGCTCAATATTAATTTTCAAAATAATAAGATCCATCAGAGCTAAGATTAAAGTATAGCAAGTGAGTAAGCCCTGGGGAAAAAAGGCCCATCCTTTCCCTTCCCTTTTTTTCAGGTGTCTGTTAATGTCCTCAGACAATGAGGCTGCTTCTCTAGCCCATAGTTAAGTGTTCAATATATATTCCTGGGCAATGAAGAAATGAATAAGCAAAAAGTCCTTTTTCTCTGGTTCTTTGAAGCTGATTTAACTCGCAAAATTCCTCCTGCCTTAGCCTTCCAAGTGCTAGGATTGCAGGAGTGGACCACCACGCCTGGATTTTTTTTAAATGGTTCTTTATTACTTAACGTCAAATTGAGGTTTGAGGAAAACTAAGAATGTATTGGTTTGACACAATTACAAGTAAAAATTCCAGTAGAAAAAAGGTTTTACTTGCCAAATTGATTCTAACACTTACATTGAGGACCAAGCAGGTGAGAATTGGGAGCAAGCACATGCAAGAAAATAGGAGGGGAAACATTATCAAGAACCAAAGCACAAGATTTTTGCTTATTGTCTGAGCACCACTCCCAACCACTAACAACCCCTTCAGCAGCTCCCCCATGCTGCAAGCAACTCATACCTTGAGGAGCCTCTCCCCTCCCAAACTGATCTTAGCATACCCGAAATGTTTGCACAGAAAGCAAGTGTCTTGAAGGAGGAAAAGAGGGTTGGAGGAGTTGGGGAAATAGGAGAGAAGTGTCAGCCATACCTGCCTCAACCAAATCTCAAAACCTTTCTCTGCCCACTGGCCACTCTGAGGTCCTGGCCCTGGCTGTAGCACCCCACTAGCCTTACTTTAATTGCCTCTTCTTCTAGAAGTCTCTATTGGGCCCAGAAGTGGCCCAGATCCATGAGTAAATATATTGTTTTTGTATTTTAGGGAAGGGTCTACAGGATGTTCAGGGTCTCACTATTAGATCAGACTCGTAATGATCTGCCTGTTTACAGCCTCCCAAGAGCTGGGATTGTAGGCACGCCACCACGCCCAGGCTCAATTGCCATCTGAAGCGTGCCCTGGGGGGCGGGGCCAGCACAGCAGGCCCTGGGATCAATGAGAATGACCCCCATCCCCTGCACCTTGCAGGAACTTTAATCAGCTGAGCTATTTGACTGGCCCTTCCCTGAGTAAATATTGAATTAGAATCAACAAGGAGACTCACAGACCTGCATCAGATTGTGCTATGAGCAATCCAAACCTTTGTTGTGTAATCACTAAGCAGTTGGAAGTGATTTGCTGCTGCAATATAGCCTATCCTGACTTTGTTATTAGAAAGGGCCAGGAGCCAAGTTGAAAAGAAGGCAAATATCTATGAAACTGGCCTATTGAAAGCAATGTCAAGGGCTGAGCATGTAGCTCAGGGGTACAGCTCTTGTCTAGCATATGCAAGGCCTTGGGATCCATCTGTAAGAAACAAAAAAAAAGGAAAGAAAATGATCTCTAAAGAAGTGAGGCAGGTTTTCCAAGAGAATGACTTCAGGTTGAAGTCAAGCACCGCAATTTATGAAGCTGCATGCAGAAGAATTTGACCAGGAAAAAGAATACCTTTCCTTTGTGTCTTTTTTGTGTGTAGCTTAAGATTTAACTGTGTCTGCCATCTGCCATTTAACATTCTTGCACATGATTTAAATAAGAGATAGGTTCTATTCAAAAACACAAAACCAAGAAAAGCCAAAGCATAAAACCAATCTTTTTTTTCATAAAGAATTTTATATCAGATGGGAAGATTCTTACAACCTTAGAGCTATATCTTTGTGCATATCATGAGTCTACTCATTCTTTTCTCTACAAAAATGAATTTTTCTTCCTGTGACTCTAGCTAGGCAGTCAAAAATGCTATAAAAGACCACATAGTTTTTCTGACTGAATGTGCATGGATTATATACTGTACCAGCTATGGGATGCACTTTATTTGAACTTTAAACTCATTTCAGTCCTCTATTTTATTATCAGCTTTTTCCATATAATTTTCTCTAAGTTTCTACTTTGTTCAGGGAACAATTGAGAAGGTGGTATGCAATTAAAATTAAAATCTACCACTTCCCACATAATATATGTAAATAGAGCAATGCTGTTTGCATTTTTAAAGGCAGCAACTTCAAATTCTCTTAAGCAGTATCAGAAAAGCCGTGGATTAATTTAACCCAGTGTCTTCCAACCATTCACATTTCATAGAGTTTTTAATTAATGTCAAGAATTGAACATCTGGGTGTTTGGTCTCCATGTAACATTTGCCATTTGGCGTAGTTACATATGGTGAGTGGTTCCCTTCACCTCCATTTTCTAACCTCTATGAAAAGCAAGAAAAGTGGAAAATATCTTCTGGTTCCTGTCTTGGAAAACAATGTTCTGGTCAGCATAATCAGAATCAGACCATAGCATGATGGAAGTATGATGTACAATAACAACCTTAACCCTTAGGTGTCTAGCTAAGACACTGGAACTTTAGGGAGATTGCATAACTGAGAACTGCTGAAAAACTATCAATTTTGCTGACATTTATTTTTAAAACTATAATTATGTATATATAAAGTTTTGAAATAATAGAAAATGTATTTATTTGAATGATATATATAAAAATTCAGGTCTGTCCCTGTTTTTTCTCAAGGCATCTAAACTTTTTGAGTTACTCTACTATTGAATATTAAATAATTTCAGTCCCTGACCTAGTCAGGTTAAGCCAGGACTTGCTGTAGTAATAAATTAATCATAAATTCTCGTAGTAATTATTCATCTCTCACCTAAAAATCTAACATGAGTGTTCCCAATTAGGGCTTCTCCAGATGGTTTTTCTTCCAGTAGTGATTGTAGGATTCAGTTTTTTTATATCTTATAATAACGCATACTCTGCTGGCTCTTCCAAATTTGACTACCTAATAAAAAAGTAAAAGCTACTGAGAGTTACTTGGGATGGTTTAGGGGTCAGGCCCATATTCAATTAATCAATATGAGTTTGATGAGCGTCTGACCAATTTTTCCATGGTCTGCATGCCAAGCACCAGCTGAGATCACAGCGATTTTTATCACCAGAATTTCTAAGAACTCTCATTCACTGCGTTCTACATTTGTTAAATGTGTATTTACACATTATCAAATATACTTATATGAAGTATTCTGTATCATATAATAACAGTGATTCACAACAGAAGGTGACTTGCCTACTCCCTAGAAGATGTTTGAGAATATCTAGAAATATTTTTAGCTGCCACCATGAGGGTAAAATAGGCTTCTGTCTCTGGTTCACCACATAAGTAGCTTAGAAGTCATTGCTTTTCTTGCACACAGAAAGGAAAACCTGAACGAAGTGACGCCAACTCTTTTTAGACCCATCAGAGTACAGAGGTCACAGGACACACCACTGCCCCAAAATGTAGAGAGACTGGCTGGCAGACACAGAGAATCACAGATTACCATCAGGTATATTCCCCTTTTTTGTTTTGTTTTGTCAAAGATGGGCGTTCCATTGCCATTCAAATATTGTAGGTGCATGAATTCAGCAAAATAACCCAATATAGTACAATAGTCCATAATAGTCATGGGTTTTTGGCAGAACTGACCATGTCAGAAGTTGTTGACTTGAGCCTTTTACAGCTCGGCATATTAATATGGCTTTAATTTTTATATCTCATGATTAGACTTCTCTGCTGGATGGTTAAGACCAAGGTAAAGCAAACCTATCTAACTAAAAATGTAACTTTTGCTATCTGACAATGTCAGTCAAATCCCTTTAGGATTTATCCTGAAACCATGTACACAGGTTTGCAGATCTTTTGTCAGTGTCAGGCATCTAGATGAGTCCTGGCTATTGCTTAATCAGTTTGCTCTCTGTGAAAACCTGAGAGAATGTTTTCTCTCTAGGTGACTCTCCTTAGGCACACTATACCTCATCAATCTCTTTCCTCTGTGGCCCCATAATCTCCTTGAACAGAAAATTTGGGACACTACTGAGTTGCAGGATGTCACAGCACAGGTTCTCTAATGTCCTGAGTCCTCACTGGACAGAAGGGCTAGGGCCAAAATATTGGCTATCCTTGTAGCCCTTCTTTTTCTCTAATTTTTTAGTCTGCAAACTTAAGTTGTTAACCTTGTAGAAGAGAAGCTCAATGATATTATGACCTTATAACATAGGCACTTGAGCTTAACATCACTATCTGTCTGAATATCAAATGAAGCAAGGGAAACTGTGTGGAAACCACTAGCAGGATAAGAAAAACTAAGCTATCAGTTAGGTTACTGATAGCTACAGTAACCTAAACTTCAATTGACAACTTTCTCGAGACTCAGTGCAGACAAACTTGGCATTTAGAAACACGAGATAGGGTTGGAGGAGAATTATAAGGGCCCAAGCTGTGTTGGTTTCATCCCTAGAATGTCCATCAGGTTCTCACAGTTAATATTGGCAGGGGATGGGGCTCTTGATTCTAACAGAGTAAAAAATTAGAACATTTGAAAGTGCCCAGAACATTCTATCCTTCAGAATACCCTCAAGGAAGACTATTTTAGCAGAACTTAGGAAAAGAGAAATACTCAACAGTAGCCAACTTTAGCCCTCCCATCTCACCTAAGGAGGTGCTAAGAAGCAGCATGCAATGAAGACACAACCCAGGGACATGACTCACTAAAAGGCTGACACCTAATGTGAAATACAGATTGCTTTTCTTCTCCCCCAAGCCTTACCAGCATGCCTATAATGTTCCTGTGCAATAACCACAACAACCAAAACTGCAACTGAGAAAACTATATCTCTAAGCTTATTTTATAAATCTCTAAGGAAACCCAAATACAAGAGGAGAGACAAAAAAGGACACAAGAGAGAAAACTTAACTTTTTTTTTCTGTATTTAGGACAGGGTCTACAGTGTCTCACTATATTGGTTGGACTCATAGTGATTCTCCTGTTTTCAGCCTCCCAAGTGCTGGGATTACAGACATGTGCCACCATGCCCAATCTCAATTGCCACCTCAGCATGCCCATAGGTAGGGCCAGCATGCCACGCCATGCCAGGGATCAAATCCCAGGCACTGTGGTCTGCCTAAGCAGGCGATTTAGTCTGCTGAGCTATCAGGCCAGCCCCAGAACACTGTAACTTTTAACACTGATAGCTACAGTAAGCATAGCCTAACACTTAGCCAGATAAATATTAAACTTCACACAAAAGGCCTACTTACCTCAGTGCCTTTTGCCCACTACGTCATGTCTGGTTTTTTACAAGACTATATTTAATATTATTTGTGTAAATATTTTAAATCTATTTCTTTAAAAAGAGATAAACCTGATGGAAATGAGGTGAAGAATATGGTAGATATTTCACTAAAGAAGAAATATAAATGATTAATAAAAGTGGGAGAGAATATTCAACTTCCAGCTAGTAATGGAATGCAAATTAAACCAAGATACTATTTTTACCTTTCAAATTGGTAATATTTAGATATTTTACTACTTTGTTTTGACAAATGTAGTGATATGAGCACCTCTTTCCCTTTTTTAAGCAAGCACTATAAATTTGTAAGTCTTCCTGAAGAGCAATTTGGCAATATGAATCAATGGCCGTAAGAAATCATTATTAACTTGACCCAATAGTTCTACTTCTAAGACTCATACTGAGGAGACCAACAGAAATTATGTAATGATGAGTGTACTGGGTCTGTCCTCCAAGCTATGTCTACTACAGAGGAAAACTGAGAACTCAGAGGGATGGCTAGCTCGGGCACAACTACTTCATAAGC
>PVKN010040811.1:0-10656 GCA_004027915.1 Capromys pilorides
TAATATTGCGAAATATGCTTCCTATAATATGTCCTCAAATGGGGTAGATGCCAGAACATTTTGGTATGTAACTGTGATAAGTTGGATCTAGATGTCCTACCAAGGCTCATGTGGTCATAGATAAGGTTTTTTCAGAGATGGATGAATCTAGAGTATATGATGCTGGGATGAAATGTGGGTGATTACCAAATCAGTCTGCTGATTAATTTAGCACTACCCTAATCCTGGTAACCCAGAAACAACATAAGGGACAGAAAAAGTCTTGTGTTCTCCTTTCTTTGCTAGCTTCACTGCCTTCTGCCCACCATGAACTGTTTTTCTTCCACAATGCCGGACAGCCAACCATTCGCAATCAAAACCAGCCCATTTCAAAAACTGAAACCTCTACACACTGTCAGCTAGAAAAAGATTTTCCCTTTTTGGATTTGACTGTCAGGTGTCTCATCTCAGCAACAACAGAAAAATAACTAAAAAAGCAATAAATAAATTCACACCAGAGAAAATAAGGCCTAGAAAGAAAACTGGATAATAGTCTGTGTTGGGTTAGTACAATAACAAGTGATATTCTTACCTTACTATAAATGCAGGACAGTTCTCTAGATTGTCATGGACTGACTTGTTTCTTGCATGCAGTTTTCCTTTACTTATTATTATTAATTTTAATGAGACAGTTTCACCACAGGTTAGTAGGAGAGTTGCAATAATTAATACATTGTATATTGTTGTCTTCATAGCAGTTATTCAGAGAACAAGATGCAGACATGATACCTTGTCTAAACACTATTAGTACAAATCTTTCTTCTCATTGGACTAAGAGAAAGCAGTTGTATACATAGTCTAATAGTCCATAATAGTAGTGAGTTATCAGCAGAACTGGCAATGTTGGAAGCTGCTGGCTTGAGCCTTTTACAGCTCAGCATATTAATATGGCTTTATATTTTATATTTCATGGTTAGACTTTTCTACTGGATGGTTAAGACCAAGATAAAGCAAGACCTATATAACAAAAAAAGTAACTTTTGTATCTGACAAGGTCAGTCAAATACCCCTCAGAATTTACCCTGAAACCATGTATAGCAGTTTGTAGATCTTCTGTCAGTGTCAGCCATCTGGATGAGTCACAGCCATTGCTTGATCAGATTTCTGTCTGTAAAACCTTGAAGGAATATTTTCACTCTAGGTGACTCTCCTTATTCACACTGTACATTGTCGATCACTTTCCTCTGTAGACACATAATCTGCTTGATCAGAAAATTTGGAACTCTACTGAGTTCCAGGATGTTACAGTACAGGTTCTCTTATGTCCTGAGTCCTCACTGACCTTGAATAGCTTGGGCCAAAATATTGGGTATCCTTGCTGCCCTTCTTTTTCTCTAAATTTTTTTTCTGCAAACTTAAGTTGTTAACCCTCCAGAAGAGAAGCTTAAAGACATTATTTCCTATAACATAGGCACTTGAGCTTAACATCACTATCTTTCTGAATATCAAAGGCCTTACACACAACATGGAACGGGCATTATCCGTCAATTGTTGATATTCTAAACTTTAAATCCCTATACAATGTGAAAAAAATACTTATGCACTTTTACACAGAAATTTAGGAATTCAACCATGTACAAAATTGTACCAGGATAGTCCTATGGCATTTCTTTTCCTTGTATCTTATTCTCCTTTATTATCTTTTTCTAAAAAATAAATTACTTGAGAGAGAGCATAGCAATAATTGATGTGACATTAGGAGCATATGCATTGAGAAGACCAGAATGATAGGCATGCCATGCATGGACTTAGTATTGCACATTGTAATCCTCAGTGTAGCTGTTTAATTCACAGATATTAGCATTGACAGTTAGTCAGGGTGAGAATTATCCCAACTAACTGTCAGTTTCAAAAACCTGTTGGAGATTCTTAAGACCATTGTCTTAATCATCTTGTATATACAAATGTATGGTTTTGCCCCTGCCATGTTTCCTAACTTTTCTCCTTGCTCTCTTCATTGTTTGACCATTAAATCCTGTCTTCCATTCAGCTGTGTTATGCCTTTCCATTTTTATTTCTTCTTTTGAGTTCTTACACTAGGTAGACTCTATGGTATTTACACATGTGGGTCTGGTTTATTTCACATATATCTTCAAGTTGCATCCCATTATATATGAAGGCTTCAAGTTTTTCATTCTTTATAGCTGAGTAATACTCTATTATATAAAAACACCACAGTTTTTTCACCCATTCTTCAGGTGAAAGGCATTCTGGTTATTTCTAAGATTTGACTATCACAAACTGTGCTGCTATAAACATAGGTGCACAAATATCACTATGATATGATTTTTTCAGTTCTTCTGGGAAAATTCCCAGTAGAGGGATAGCTGGGCTGAGTGGGATTTCCAGTTCTAGTTTTTTAAGGAGTCTCCACACTGCTTTCCATAATGGTTGCCCTAGTTTACATTCCCACCAGCAGTGGAGTAGTGTTCCTTCTTCCCACATTTCTTTATGATAGCCATTCTTTCTGGGATAAGATGATCCCTAAGTGTTGTTTTAATTTGTATTTCATGGATGGCTAGTGATGTGGAGCATTTCTTCATGTATTTATGGGCTTGTATTTCTTCCTCTGAGAAGTATGTGTTCATCTCAGATGCCCACTTCTGGATTGGATCTTTAAATTTTGGGGCCCTAATGTTTTTTAGTTCTTTATAAATTCCAGAGAGAAGATCTTTGTCTGCGCACTTATTATTTAAGATTTTTTCCATATTTGTCAGTTGTCTTTTCACTCTATTGGTAATTTCTTTTGATGTGTAAAACTACTCCATGAAAGGAGGTCCCAGTTGTTCATTCATTCAAGTATTACCTGTGCAGTTTGATTTTTGTTCATGAACTGTGTGCCTACCCCCATGTCTTCAAGATTTCCTTCTACTTTCCACGTAGTTTTCAAAAATAACAGCAAAATATATGGAGAATGCAGTAAAAGGAGATAGGGTGCAACCATCCAAATTAGCCCAGGTTTTGCTCCTGTTCCCATAGGAATGTGATGTGTGATTTTAAAAATAAATGGCCCAGGACATCTGGCACTTTTTTCCCCTGCTTCCTGGACATAGGAGCCCTTCTAAGCTTTGACAGCAAGGGACTAGTTTGCTGTGGTAGATAACAAATTGCAGGCCACCTCTCAGGGCCCTCTGCTGTGTACATGTCATGCAGGTGCAGTCAAGACTCCAGCCCTGCACCACTTTCCTGAGCACTGAAGATTCAGCCCCTTCTGGGCCCCACTGCTGCTTATCTGTAGGTAATAAGCCCCTCTCATGAAGCCCCCATATTCTAACATGTCCTGTCTCACCAGATTCAGACCATTTGCCAATCAATGCACAGGAAGCCTGTTCCCAAATGAACTTTTCTGAATTTTCTAAATTAAAATTTCCCAACTTTTACCATCAGAACATTCTTTTAATAACATAGCCTCTCTTTTCCTCTCTCTTGTGGATGGATAAAGACTGCCTAATCAGACTTCTGTTTTTTAAATTTCTTACTCTCAAAGAGTCATGTATTATTTAAAAATCCTTACCATGACAAATTACCTACTTCTCTAATCTTTTTAAGACAGGATTTTGTAAATCTCTCCCGTAAGTCCAGATATTTTTTAAAATTCTTTTCTCTGTGTACCCAGCTTCAAAGCTGCCTTCTTATTTCCTCTCTGCATTTCTCTATTTTCATATAAATTTTCCATAACAACTGACTGATTCAAGTACAGAATCACAATATCTAGATAACATTATGTGTGGCATGAAACTTATAATAATTTGGTTTAATCAAAAGTCATCTACTGAGTCCAAACTGTATAATTAATGTATGCTAATTATTTCAATGTATGTGAAGGTAATGAGCATGATTTCTGATAGAAATTTATTTCTAATCAATGTTCATTTATCAAGAACTTGTATAAGTTAGAAATTAAAACACAGGAATGGTTATGAGATAGATCTAAATTGTTCCCCCTAAAGGCATTTATATTCTTAAGTAGGGTTTGTGGAATGGGATTAGATTGTAGATACACTAACTTCATGAATGGATTAACCTACTAATAAATTCATATCTAATAAGCTATAAGGAAGTTTGGCATTCTTAGAAGAAGGAATCATGGTGGGGGAAGGAGGGTGCATCATGAGCTAAGAGGGTGCTTTCTTGTCCCCAATCCTTTCCCCTCTGTTTCCAGCCACCAGGAGTGGGCAGCTTTCCTTGGCCATGAGGTTTCTGCCTTGGAGGCAGCTCTCCCTGGACTAAAACCTCTGGAATTGTTAGTCAAACCCACACATTTCCTCCTTTAAGTTTGGATGCTGGGTATTTTGTCCTCAGAGCAGGAAAGATGCCTCATCCACATACATTTTTTCTGAAGGTCTTCCTTCCATGATGATATACCTATGCAACATATCCAAACATCCTTCTCAGCTTAACTTTATTCAGTTTTTTGAAGAATAGCAATAAAAGTCATCTCTTCTTTCTACCTGAACTAAGTATTTCACATACTATGTCAAGTTGGTGCCCTTGGTTAGTTTTGTGAGTGGATGAAGTTAAGAAACATGATGAGGAAGACATCCCACTGATTTCATAACCCTACTGTAAGGTTGCCATCCTCTCTCTTGTGCACAAATGAAATAGTACTCCACCCTTGTACTGCATTCATTTCTGCTCAACTCCAGATTAAGGTGAAGCAAAAATGAATCTCCTCATACCACTATCCTTAAAGCTTCATTACTATACCACTGCATGAAGAATCAAGTTCAATGCTCCAAATACGATTTGTGGCCTAGTTAAATCTGTCCCTTTAATTGCCTCTTTTCCAGACTGAGTTCATCTCTCTCTTCTTTTCACACTGTGAACTGCCTGATAGCTTTGACGCTTTCTAAAAGCCATCCCCCATGGCCATGGCAGCTTCCCATCTTTTTCCATCTCTGTTTTCTATCTGTTTAACTTATGCCTTGGGTTTCAGATTAAACACTACTTCCCTCAGAATCCTAAGGAAAGTCTTCCCTAACTCTGTTTCTTATTCTGTATTTCATATTTCTGCATTTCTCTTTCATAAGAAGTTTTGAAATTTATACTTAAATGTAAGTACTTTTCATTTGGCCTGTCCCCTCCCTCACTCTATAAATGTAAATTCCTGAACTTGTGCAATTATATATTCCCAGTGCCTAGCACAGTTCCTATAATGATTGACAACTAGTAAAGATTCTCCTACACTGGCTTGTTTTCCATAAAGTGAACTGCTTTCATGTAATCTTTATGGTGAGAATAACTAGAACATTATTCAAATGAATGTTTATTAAGAAGAAATTTGAGGCAATGGTGTTAGGAAGTTAAATATCCCATGGGGAGATATAAGTCTTCTACAATACTCCCTACACTTTAAATGCTACTGAGTGAAATCTTAAACTTATTTTTGTAGCACCCACATAGACTAATTCTTGTGTAGGTTTCATGTGCACATATTTTCTTGCTTTTCCTCAAGGCATACGTTGACTTAGCAAGGGAAACCTTCTTGCCATAATTCTTTAATGACTCCACATCCAGTCTGGGTGTATTTTAGTAACATTACTGGATGGTATAGAATCATGTATGTGTGTGAAATTTTACAGTGGGAAATGATTTTTTATTACTCAAATCACACATTATGCCTGTGCTATAAATTCCCATCTCTAAACTGCAAAAGCTAGAAAGACATTAGCTAAAATATTAAGTATGAGTTGATGACTACAATAAAAAATGTCATTTAATAGTAAGTTAAGGAAAAACATAAATATAGTTGTACATAACACAATTTATTCGCTTTTTAATCTTCTTTCTCCTCTGCTCCCTTCTTAACGAACACTGTATTGCTGCAAGCTATTATACTATACATTAAGCACATAGCAGCAACAGTGTGACTGTCCAGAAGGCACATGAGCTACTTCTGCAATTTGTTTGCATCTACAAATATTCATACTGTGAGGTCCACTGAAACCTATGAAAGTATGCAACTCAAATATTCTAAAGTCAGGGAATTATTGTATCGTGTCATCTGCAAACAATGATAATTTGAGAGCTTCCTTTCCTATATATATCCCTTTTGCTTCTGTCTTGCGCCTAGTTGTTCTGGCCAATGTTTTGAGTACTATGGTGAATAGATGGGGTAACAGAGTATGTCCTTGCCTTGTTCCTGATTTTAGAGGAAATGCTTCTACTTTTTTCCCCTATTTAAATGATGTTTAATTTGATTAAAAAATACTTTTATCAAATTCAGAAACGTTCCTTCTATACCTGCTTTCTTTAGGGTTTCTATCATGAAGGAATGTTGATTTTGTCAGGTCTTTTCTGCACATATTGATATGATCATGTGGTCTTTGACGCTATTTCAGTTTATGTGGTGTATTACATTCATTGTTTTGCATATGTTGAATTATCCTTGAATCTCTGGGATGAAACCTACTTGATCATGATGTATGATCTTTATGAGAATGTGCTGCATTCTATTCACTAATATCTGGTTGAAGATGTTTACACCTATTTTCTTTAGGGAGACCAGCCCATAGTTTTCTTTTTCAGTTGAATCTTTTTCCTGTTTAGGAATCATGATGATGCTCGCTCCCATAAATGAATTTTGTAGCACTGTATCCCTTTTAATTGCTTTGAAGAGCTTGAGGACTACTGTAATATAACATTTTTAAAGGTTTTATGGAATTCAGACATGAACTATCAGGTCCTGGAGCTTTTTCAGTTGGTAGATTCTATTACTGTATCAATTGCATTGTTGTTATTGGGTTATTCAGCATTTTTGTGTCTTGTTGAGTTTGCTCTGTTGATTTGTATGAGTCTAGAGAACAGTCCATTTCCTCAAGGTTTATCAATTAGTGAGAATACAAATTTTTCAAAGTAGTTACAATCACCTAGATTTAACAATACCTATTGTGATTTCACCTTTTTTTTTCCTTCTAATTGCATTGATGTGAATCTCTTTTCTGTTCAATAAATCTGGTTGAAGGTTAATGTAGATTGTTTATTCTCTCAAAGAACCAAATATCCAATTTGTTGGGAGGTTGTACTTTTTTAGTCTCAATTTAATTGATTTCCACTCTAATCTCTATGACTTTCCTCCACTATTTTGGTCTGGGCCTGGCTTCTCTAGTATCTTAAGATTCTTTGTAAGGTTATTTATTTGTGCTTGCTCTATTTTCCTAAACTGAGTTTCCCAGAGGTTTCAATGAATTGTACAGACATCATTACGAACTTACAGAACTTTTTTTTCTTGCATTTAGGACAGGAGATACAGGGTCTCACTACGTAGGTCAGACTCGTATTGGTTCTATTTTCATCCTCCCCAAGTGCTAGGAAACAAGCATGCACGACCATGCCCAGTCTCAATCACTGCCTCAGCGAGCCCTGGAGGCAGGGCCAGCACTGCATGCTGGGCATCAAACCCTAGCCACTGCGCTCTGCCAAAGTAGGCTAACTTACAGATGTTTTAGAATTTCTTCCTTGTTTACTTCTGTGACCACTGGTTGTTTAAGAGTGTGCTGTTAATCTTTCAGGTGCTTCTACCTTTTCCATGAAAATGTACCTTTTCTTATACTGTGGTCTGATAGAGCATTTGGGGTAATTTTGATTCATTTATATTCATGTAAGCAGAATTTGAGGACTGAGATCTATTTTGGAAAAAGCATCATGCAGAAAAGAATGTACTCCGTTGTAGAGGGATACAATGTATTCTCTATAGATATGTGTTAAGTTCATGCTTAAAGACACTGTGAAATTCTGATATTTATTTATCTTTTTGTTTAGGTGCTCTGTCTCTTTGAGAAAGTATAGTTCTAAGATTCCCTGCCTTGAAGGGACAAAAGAATGGATCCCTTCCAATAGGGAGGTGGTCCAAGAGAACCAGAGTGAGGGGTAGGGAGAAGGATTAGAGGAAGAAAAAATAAAGATGCATCATGTACAAGAACCTAATAACTTCAATTAATGTAAATACTGTACTCCACAACATGAGCTATGACACATACCAACAAAGGGTGTTAGAGAATTGGAGGAAAGTGGGGGAGGAAAAAGAGGAGGAATGCAATTTGTTCAAAAAAGACACAAGCTGTAATATGGACATGTAATCCCAAGATGATTGTAAACTGCATGAATCACAGCTTCCTTGAAAAAAAAATCCCCCACTATGATTGTGTTAGTATTTATTTGATCTCTTATTCCTAACAATACTTTTATGATGATAAGTGCTCCCATATAAGGTGCATAAATGTTTTTTTTTAATGTTCTACTCTTTGTTGAATTTTTCTCTTTAAGTAGTACATATGACCTTTTTTGTCAGTTCTAATCAGCCTTAGCCTGAAGTTGACCATATCTGAGGCTAAATATGCTACCCCTGCTTTTTTTGGAGGTCTTGGTACATAACATATTGTTTTCCATCTTTTCACTTATAGGTATTATTTAGGATGAAATGATTTTCTTGAAGTAACAGACTGGTAGATGAAGCTGTTAACGTTGAGAGGTATTACAAAGATGTGTTGATTATGCACTTGCATTGTTAAGTTCTCCCTCATTTTTCTTTTCCTGTCTTTTTTGTTGTTGTTGTTATTTACTTATTGGCCTTACTTGGTATTTTCATTTTGTCTAAGGTTTTTGCTATATTGTTTCTGTGTAGGAAAATTTTGAGTATTTCCTGGACTTATGGTTTATCATTCATATTTCTCTTGAGCTGGCCTTCTTTGTGAACTGTCCCTATTTTTCCATGTATTTTGAAGGATAGCTTTGCTGGATAAGTTAACCTTGGTTGGAAGCTATTTGCTTTAGGACTTGAAATACTTCATACGAGTTCCACTGTCCTTTAAGGTTTGTCTTCAGAAATCTGCAGTACTAAGTTCTTCGGCTTCATATGTGATATTTTTCCTCTGACTGTTTCAAAATTCTGTTCTTGTTGTTGTTGTTGTTGTTGTTGTTGTTGTTTTGGTTGTTGTTGTTGTTGTTATTGTTGTATATGGCAACTTAATACGGATATGCTTTGGTCAGTTTCATTTTTGTCATAGTTATTTGGTGTTCTGTAAGGCTGGCTTACTTGTATTTTAAACTCTTTTCTCATATGTGGTAAATTCTCTCCTGTGATTTCCATAAACATTTTGATAATCCCATCTGTGATATCTTCTAGCTATTCTCCTACTCAAATTACCTTTACACTGGTCTTTGTAGTGTAGGCTGGTAGCAGCTGACTATCTTTGCTTATTCTCTCATAAGTTTTGTGATCTCTTTGAGTACTTATTCATCATTTAGCATTTTGTCCTCCATTTCAGATACTCAATCCTTACATTGATCATTCTACAATTCATGAATTTTAATTTTTATTTCAGATATTTATGTTAAGCATCTTTTTGAGAATTCTATATCCTTGTTGAATCTGTCCTTCTGATTTTGAACATTTTTGGTCATCTTGCCCAATTTTTTATTTATTTTCCTCCAGTTCACTTTGAGCACATTGAATGATAAGACCATGAATTTTTGGTTCATTTCCTCTTTGAATTTTACTTTCTTCATCCTTTCTATAAACTTTCCATAGCATTTCACATGCAATTTGCTTTCCTTCCCATTTGTGTCCCTTTGTTGTGCGTTAGGAGAGTTGGGAGACTCTAGGGTCTCTTGCCCCGCTTCTGCTTGATTCTGCACATATGTATATCACAGATTATTTGAAGTCTCCAGAAGCTCCAGGTACTGGCACTGGGAGAGGGCCGGCTGTTATCCACTACTGTTAGCTTGGCCATAGTATAAATTCAGTGACTGGCATTCAAGTGCCAAAGGGACATTCACAAACCCTAAGAACCACTCATGGACTCAGATTTAACCAGAACTGTGGAAACTATAACGTTAGTACAAACAGACCACCCACATATTAGCCTATATTACTTCAGACCACTAGTTTATGCTGAATGTAGACAGCAGTGCCAGAGGTCAAAAACATGACCAGACTAACTACATTATCCTTTGGGACTCCCCCTTCTGATAATTTCACCCTCCAACCAAGTCTTCCTTCAGTGGAAGCCCTATGAGCTTCTTGGTCTGATCCAGTGTCTCCTAAGATATCCCAGGAAATCCCTATTTAGCCTCTTTTTGATTCACCCTATCTCTCAAGGTTTCTTGCACAGTCTTTGTGGTAGGAAATCACTTTATTCCTGAAGGGAAACTCTTTTCTGAGGTATTGATCTCTTCTTCAGTCAGGTGTGCCTGTTGCTTGTCACCTCTGTTGCCCTGTTCTGTGGAGATCCCAGAAGCAATCTCCAGTGCATGCTCCTCCACTCAGTCCCAGTATCCTCCTGGGCAGGGCACATGGGCCTTAGTATACCTGGCCTATTGATTTTAAAATGTGACTCTGGTATTTAAAAAATAGAAAATAGTCCTGCTATATTAGAAGCTCTTGTACTCACACAGTCAAGAAGAAACAATGTAACAAATCTAATTGAAAACATTTCACATTTATGAAATAAATTTCACTCTAATCATAGTTTTAGTCCACATAAATTTCTAAAGTTGCTCTTACAACTTAACTTCACATCTTCATAAGTGAATGATAACAAAATAGTAACTGATTATAGATAGATAGATAGATAGATAGATAGATAGATAGATAGATATGAGTAAAGAAATTTTTCC
>PVKN010040812.1:0-10655 GCA_004027915.1 Capromys pilorides
CCCCCCACCGCCCCGCAAAGCCTCATGCAATCATGGGGTGGGGACTTCTAGAGTTTGAGACATGACTCATGATCCACTGGGATTATATGTCTTAGTACTGATGGGACTATGGGTCTGAGTACTGCTGGGATTACTTGATTCTTAATCCACTGGGATTATGTGTTTTAGTACTGATGGGGTTATTGGTCTGAGCAGGCTGGGATTATTGGTGTGGTCTAAGGTGGATAGGCTAACGCAGAGAGCCTGAATGTAATATGAAGAGAGAAGAGAGACAGATGGTGGCTGTTGCTCTCTACATTCCTGGTTGGTCAGTTGCCCCTGTCAAGTTGTCGCTGTTCTGCTGCCATGAACTGGATGCTCTCTGCCCTGTTCCACTCAGCCTTGGGCCAGCCGAATATGGACTGAAACCTCCAGCAACTGTGAGCTAAACAAACCTTTCTTTCCTTCATTTTGAGTGTTGGGTATTTGTCATAGCAACGAGTAAAAAGTAACTAATACAGAGTTTGGTACAAAGAGTGGGGTTGTTGCTGTGGCTATATCTGACAATGTGGATTACAAGCTTTTGGGAATGGCTTATGGGAAGAGATAGAAAAGGTTCAGAGATGTCGCCTACAAGCAAAGCATTGGAAAAGCTTTGGCTGGGAGATTCTTGTCAGAACTCAGACCAGAAGACTGGCTTCAAACCTGGGTATAAAGAATGGCTTATGAGCAGAGAGCAAATATTTGGAGAGGTCTTCTACTTGCAAAAAGCTGGAAAAGCTTCGGCTGTTCAGTAGAGGAGATTCTGGTCAGAACTCAGACCAGAAGACTGACAGAAGTCCAGCCTGTAAAGACCAGGTTGAGGAGGTTTCTTCTGGGAAAAAGGATGGCACTGGTAATTGGACGCCAGATGATTTGTGCTATGGCTTAGCTGAAAGTCTGTCGGAATTTTGCTTGTGCCCAGAGACTTTGCCTAAGACTGAGATTAAGCATGGCAGACCAATTAATCTTTCAAGAGATATTTCAAAGTAGTGAACTACTGGGGCAGTGGCATGGTTGTTATTGGCAGCTTTTAGCCAGATTTATGTTGAAAATCAAGGGCAAAGAGCCAAGCAAAATGATTTAAAATATTGTGAGTTTGGCCAGGAAGGAAGAACCAGGAGAGTCGTGGACTGCAAAGATGGAGCTGAAAGGATCTCCATTGCTGGAAAGGAACCAGAGAATCAAAAGGATGGCCTGAGGGCATCACAAGAGGCGGCAGCTCTCCCCACTTTACAGCCCCAGAACTGCAAAGGAGAGAGGCTTTGCCATGAGAAGAAAGCTGCAGAGACCCGAGTATCAGAATGGTGGCAGCGGCCAAACCAGGTTCCAAAATGATGCCGGCATGGAGAGTTTGTTTCTCGGAATCAGGTTCAGAATGCTCAGTGATCTAGGCCCTCAACCCCTACAGCCAAGAGAGAAGAAAGCCTGGCTATTGCTCCAGCTGGCAGCAACCCTTGGCATCATCCACATAGGTGCATGTAGAATGCGGGAGTTCTGAGGTTAAGAAGGCTTCCACCTCGCTTTCAGAAGACCTGGGAGGCCAAGCAATGTGCCCCTGAGAGGGAAATGTGTGAAGCAGAGAGTGAGAAGCCTATTCAGTGGAAACCCCAGAAGTGTGGAAAAGCCAGAAACGTGGATCATGCAAAGAGGGAGCAAATCTGGCCTAAGAGAGAAACCATGGAAACTACTACCAAGAGTGCTGTAAGGGCGAAGCCATGTAAGGCCTTTGGAGCTCACAATTCAGTGCAAACTGCTGTGGATGTTCCAGTTGGAACTGTGGAATTTAATGTTTGCCCTGCTGGATTTTGGACTTGTGTTTGTCCCAGTGTTTTGTATTACCCTGTTGTTTGCAACTTTTGAATTGGTAATGTTTATCTTATACCTTTGAATGTTGGATATGTTTAACTTTTCTTTTATACAAGGGCTCACAGTTGAGAGTTTGCCTTGGATCTTGGAGAAGTTTTGGGATTGGACTTTTCAGCAGTGCTGAAACTGTTGGGACTTTGGCAACTCTTCGAGATGGACTAAAATGTCTTTTGCAAAAAGGGATGTGCATGAGACTTTGGGAGTCCAGGGGTAGAATGTTATGGTTTATTTTAGTTGTTTCCCGCCCCCCCCCAAAGCCTCATGCAATCATGGGGTGGGGACTTCTAGAGTTTGAGACGTGAGTCATGATCCACTGGGACTATGTGTCTTAGTACTGATGGGACTATGGGTCCGAGTACTGCTGGGATTACTTGATTCTTAATCCACTGGGATTATGTGTTTTAGTACTGATGGGGTTATCGGTCTGAGTATGGCTGGGATTATAGGTGTGGTGTAAGGTGGATAGGCTAAGGCAGAGAGCCTGAATGTAATATGAAGAGAGACAGAGAGACAGACAGTGGCTGTTGCTCTCTTAGAGTCCTGGTTGGTCCGTTGCCTCTGTCAAGATTGTTGCTGTTCTGCCACAATGAACTGGATGCTCTCTGCCCTGTTCCACTCAGCTTTGGGCCAGCCGAATATGGACTGAAACCTCCAGTAACTGTGAGCTAAATAAACCTTTCCTTCCTTCATTTTGAGTGTTGGGTACTTGTCCCAGCAATGAGTAAAAAGTAACTAATACAGTCTCCAAGTGAATAATTGGAAGGATTTATTTGTGGTTGGCTCAGGCTGCCTTAACATTGTGCTGGGTAAGGCTTGTGGAGCTGGGGATCAAATCCTGGTCCCCTGTAACTGTGTTTGCTCAAATAGATGCTTAAACAACTGAGCTAAGCTGCAGACCCTCTCCAAGTGAATAATTTGGATCAAAATACTGGGTAATTGGATTAACTCCAATACTGCATCTTTGTTTTGTTAAGAGCTGCCACTATAATGAGGAAGGTCATATAAGAAGCCCCTGAAATTCACTCCCCAAGTTACAGAGTAACTTAAAAACAATATTGAATTTGGGGGACAGGAATGAGATCAGTGCTAACTTTAGAAGACCTAAAAAATGCAGTGTCAGTGTACCTCTCATGTCTGTGTAGTGAAAGAAGCCTAATAACTCTAAGACATATGGAGTAGCTAGGCTTGACATATAGAAGTCCCACTTGCAGACATTATACTCCTTTTAATGCAGATTTATACAGCCTAGGTTATATGGTATGAAAGGTTTGATTTGGAAAATGCATTTTTAAATCAAATTTAAGAAAAAAGATCAGTAAATGTTTACACTAACATGGAACAACGTGAAACATTGTTTTATTCCAGGACTGTAATATTCTGCAGAGAGGTGTATGTGTGAACACTGTTGGTACATCATAGGGACCCATCACAGCAGTGAATCATACCATCCACATGGGATAAGCAAGAGTGGCTAGCAGGTCAGAGACCTTGATACACCATAGGTATCTCAGGACATGGGTGCCAAATCCAACAAAGGTTTGACAATTTACCACAAAAAAGTGTATGACTCACAATGTTTTTTTCTTTGCTACCGGGAATTAAACTCAGGATTTTTTACTTGCCAGGCATGTATTTCTGCCACTGAGGTATATCTCTAGCCCTGATTCACAATTTTGCATACCGATCTACATTCTTAAAGCAGCTTTGGTAGATTTTTTTAAAAAAGGAATTTATACATATTTTTTGTGTATCAGGGATCAAACTCAGGACCTTGTGCCTTCCAGGTAGGCACTTATGCCACTGAGCTACCTCCCCAGCAGGAATTTATATACATTTTTTACATCAAATTATGTTTTATTAATTTTGGAATCTCCCATTTCTGTAGTTATGTTGCTTTTGCATCAATAACATTTGTGCTATTCATTTGTTACATCTTGGCAGAAGTTTGCCTACATTTTTTGTACTGGTCATAGATCTCAAGAACTCATACATGCTCGGTAAGAATTCAATCACTGAGCTACAACCCCAGCGCTTACTTGAGTTTTGAGACATGGTCTCACCATGCAATTCAGGCTAGACTTCAACTCACTATCCAGCCCGGGCTTGACTCAAACTCACAGCAATTCTGTTGCCCCACTCTCCAATGTGCTACAATTACAGGCAGGCACTACCATGTCTGTCCTCCAGTTTTTTCCTTAAAAATTTGAGGGCCGGCGAGATGGTTCAGTGGTCTAAAGCGCCTGCTTAGGAAAGCTTAGACAACTGTAGGGACCATGATTCAATCCCCAGCACCACATGCTGCACCAGCCCCACCCCCAGGGCAGGCTGAGCGGGCAATAATAATGATAATGATAATGATAATGATAATGATAATGATAATAATAATAATAATAATAATAATAATTTGAAAGTCTTCTCACTACATTGCTGTATTGCCCAGACTGGGCATGAGTTTGAAATTTCCCTGCCTCACCCTCCCAGAGATTGTTGGGATCCCTATTTTAAAGTCTGTAAAATATTTGACTTATAATTTGTTTGCTTCTTGGGATAATGTCTCTCTGTGTAGGTCAGGTTGGCCTTAAACTATGTTCAGGTAGCCCAAACTGACTTCAAACTCATAGCAATAAATGTGTTAAAATGAATGAATTTATAGTGATTTCTTTTTTAATTTTTTTATTTTGTGGTACCAGGGATTGAACTCAGGACCTTGCACTTTCCAGGCAGCTGCTTATGCCACTGGGCTATATCCCTGGCCCAAATTAATAAATAGAAAGAATAGGCAGACTTTCCAGGCCAAATTAACATGGTCAAAAGTTCCTATGGTTCATGATATTTGAAGAAAGAAGGTTTAATCAAAGCAGGAAAATAATGTAAGAAGAGGGAAAGTAAGGTTATGAAGTCGTTGTTTTTTTTTTTTTTTTTCTTTTTTGTGGTACCAGAGATGGAACTCTGAGCCTTGTACTTACCAGGCAGATGCTTATGCTGCTGAGCTATATCCCCAGTCCAAAGAATGAAAATAAGGTTATGTAGTCTTTTACTGAATTTTAAATAATATTTGGTTTAAGAGCAAGTAAGAGCTCTTAAATTGTGTCAGAGTACTAGGATTTGAATTTCTTTCATAAATAGGTTGACTGTGTTGTAAAGAAAACACTTGGGGCCGGCCAGATAGCTAAGCGGATTAAAGTGCTTGTTTACGCAGATGTAGGGGCTGGGGGTTCTATCCCCAGCCTACCGTGTCTACCTCACCTCCCAGGGGCATGCTGAGACGGCGATTATGACTGAGCATAGTGGTGCACACCTGTAATCCCAGCACTTGGGAGGCTAAAAAACAAGAGGCTCACTACAAGTCCCATTTGTAGTGAGAACCTGTAGACCCTATACTAAATACATAATACAAATTTAAAAGCAAAGCACTTGGAACATGGATGCAGTAAAGTTATGGCAAAATTCTAGGCTAGAAATGATACCTTGAGCAATACTAGTAGTTTTGATTAAATAGTCACATATTGCTCAACAAGTCTCCAAAATATTTTCTCTAACTTATGTTTATCAATTTAATGAAACTAAGTGATTAGCCAGGAGATCTGGCTAAGTCATCTGTGGTGTAAGTGGGAAATGAAGTCATGAGAATGGGTGACACAGAGACTGAAGAGACTTTAAAGAATGAACTTTAGAAACACTCCACCCAAGCAAGAAATCTAGGTCTTCCTTACATCTTACCACACCTAATATCCTGGTCCTTCAGATTGAGTTTTCCTTTAAGTTGCTTCTTGAATGAGCTTCCATAACCCTATTACCTCTGTACCAGTTTAGATAAGTCTCCAGTTTATATGTACCCATAATCTCTTGAGCTTCCAAGCTCAAACTTGCCTCCCTTAATTTATCCTTAACACAAGGCTCTAGAGGCAAATCATCACTTTCCTCCCCAAAATTCTCTCATCTTTCCCTTCATAGATTCTGGCCCTAGTATGAATTGCTGAATAATAATAATAATAATAATAATTATTATTATTATTATTAGCAGAACCAGGGATTGAACTCAGGCTCTTATGCCTGGCAAGGGCTTATTCTACTGAGCTGTCTTCCCAGCCCTGCTGAATTACTGTGGTGATCATCTAACATGGCTGAAGCCCTGAAATAACAGCTTATCTTCCCAGAGACCTGCTTCGCCAGTCCTGGATACAATTTCCTTTTACTTTTCTCCCGAAAAGCTGATCATCAATCAGTTTTTTATATATCACTAAATTTGCCCCTTACCTGGCAAAAATCCATTAAGTCTCAGTCTCCCACTGTCTCAAGTCAGAGGAGCCCCCCAACTCCCGGGGATACTCTCCTTGTCTTTAGAGTTAATAAAGACTTCTTCTATCTTTCCTATTTCTTTACTGCCGCAAGGAAAAAGCTAACACCCCTTAGCATTGAACATCACCCAAATTCCTTCATAAAGTCCTGTTTAGTCTCTTCTGTCTTCTTGCTGGGCCAGCGAATTTATCCCTTTTTCCACTTTGTGCAGCAGGGTTTCTCTGGCCTCATTTTCAGGCACCGCACCCTCAACCAGGCCCAGTGTTACTTGATGCAGGGCGTACGCCCTCCTTGAGCATTCATCGCAGAGTCTAACATTGGGCCCTTTCTTTTTCTGTTCACGCAGACTCAACTTCTTGGGTCAGAGTACTGTCCTTGCTCCCATCACTCTCCCTGGCTGCTGGGCTCCTCTTTCCCCAGCGCTTCTGCGAGACCGCGGGAAGCCAGGGAGAACCCAGAGCAGTCTACTACTGTGTTCGTTGGGAACTTTGCCCCGAACCTAGTATTCGGCCATCGACGTCCAGCATCCGGAAGTGAGGTCACTGCAGGCCTTCCTTCCAGCCTGAAGTAAGACCGCCCCACAGGCCGGGAGTGGGGGTGGGGGTGTTGACTTGGCGCAGAGTCCGCAGTTCATTCTGGGAATTGTAGTTCTTACTGGGGCGGAGGCAGGCCGCGGGGGGTCTTGGGAAGAGTGGTTGTCTCAAGCCGGCTTTATCTCTTCTTGCTGTGCCTGTGGCCGCGGAACAGCGCGCTGGGAGCAGGGTGCAAATGCTCTTTCCCGACCCCTTACGTTGGTCTCTGGGAAAAAAGTTGTCTGGAGGAAGCTGCCGTGGCCCCTGGAGTCGTAGAAAGGCTGAAACCCTCCATTCCTAGGTGTTCTCTAGGAAAGTAGTTGTCGGCGTCTGGCCGTCTTTGTTTCCGGTCATCGTGGTCAGGACCGCTGGGCACGCTGGAAACAGCAGCAAGGCAGAAACGCTCCGTCGCCCGCCGCCACGGCGGCCTGGGGGAAGTGCAGTTAGCTGGTAGCGTGGCCTCAGCGGTTGCATCTCTTAGGCTTGGACAGGCGAAACTACCGGCGTCTGGCGCCGTGTCCAGGGCGGACTCGAGGGTGCTGGCAGGGACTGGGCCTCCGTGTCCGCGGTAGGAGCCCGAGGGTGGCGCGGTGCGCTTCCCTCCGAGAACGCTACGGCTACAGCGCGGAGGGAACGCGTCACGCAGGCGGGTGCAGAGGCCGGCACGGTAGGGGCGGGCGGCGCGTGGCGGGACTCGCCTGCGCGCTCCGGCTCCTCTCTGCGACCACTGCCCAGTGAGTGGGTGCCGCGCTTGTCAGCAGTTGGGACCCATGTCGCTGCTCTTTCGCTGGTGCTCCCATGCTGACTCTGTGGTACCGTCCCCCTTCCGAACTGCTCGGGGTGATCCTCAGTGAGCGGCCGATGTGTGTTCTGAGAACCTTTAAGCGTCGCGTCGGGGCGCGGATTCCTGGAAGGCCGTGAGAGCCCCGCCTGGACCTTGCCAGCGATGAACAAGGTGAGCCAGGTCTTCGGACCTTCGGAGCCTTTCCCCGGATTCTGGCGGGCGGCGCATGTTGTGTTGGGGATGCAGCCCTGCACGAAACTTCGGAACTCACAGATCCCATTTTGTAGATACGATTGTAAGTTTCTTTACTTAGAACGTGATGATTTCGTTTTGGTTGCGGCTAAATGCTGACGATTGACCTTCACAAAGGTAGGCATGGATCATTACAGAGCACCTCTCGTTTTCGTTCACTTCCCTGACCTACCTCTCCTCTTGTCTCCAAATCCAGAGGCTTCTGCGGTTTTTTGTGGAATAGTTTCACGTTTGCTGCGGATCTTTTTAGTCTAGGAAACAGCTTCTTTATTAGTGAACAATCTTTTATCATGTTTTAAATTGTAAAATACAGCTTTGCCATACATCTGAGGTTGCTACTACTTTATGATTTTAAAAAGTTTTTGTTCATTCCTTATGGCTGTGTGGTTCACTCAAGTGGTGTAAAACCAAGCTTCGAAGTGGGGTCTTATTATTTTACTAACTCTGGAAAAGAGCTTTAGGTTCCATCCTGGGAAGCATTACATTTTCCTTGGAGGTCTGTGTACTTCATTGCTTACCTTTCTTGTTCTGTGACATTGGTACAATTTCTGCTGAATTTGATAGTAGCTAAGTTTCTTTGGGATAACCTTGACAGATTTGTTTGTGCATGTTCCGTTTGAAACGTACTGCTGCCATCTGCTGTCGCCAGCTACTACTATGAAAAAATTCATATTAAAATAACCTGATATTAAGGGACACATATTATTTATTAAATGCAGTACTCATGGAACAGAAGATTATAATGACTTTTGCAACCAGAGTGAGAAATCTGTGTGTTCACATATATAATCTTAAATCTTATTTTTTGAACTCAGGACCTTGCACTTGCCAGGCAGGTGCTTATGCCACTGAACTATCTCCCCAGCCATATAATCCTAAATCTTGAACAAAACTGTAAATCATTTTAGGACAAACCACTTGTTTTTCCCCCCTCCGTTTTAATGGAACAAAAAAGTTAGTCTCTTAGTTGTATAATTACTTAAACTCTCATAGCCACCACTTACACTCCACAGTGAGACTTGTTTTACTCCTTGTTCTGGGATTTTGGGCGCACAAATGCGATTTCTGCACACATCTGTGTCATTGCAGGGATCAGTGACATATGGAGATGTGGCCATAGACTTCTCCCCGGAGGAGTGGAAATGGCTCCAGCCTGCTCAGAGAGACTTGTGTAGATGTGTAACATTGGAGAACTATGGCCATCTTGTTTCACTGGGTAAGTGGTTCTCCTCATCTCCTTCAAGGTATGATTTTATCTTTGGGCTGGTTGGGAACTTTGATTGATTGAACAGTCACAAGGCAGATACTGTTTTTTCAAAATAAATTTTAAATTGGGGGTTGTAACTTTAGCTAAGTTCAGATATTCTTCATGTTTCCACATTCCTACTTCCATACTTCTGACATTTATTTTAATGCTTCCCCCCCTTCTCATAGTTTAAGAACTGATTTTTGCATTTATTTCATTTTCTGTAAGCAGGTCTTTGCATTTCTAAGCCAGATGTTGTTTTCTTATTGGAACAAGGCAAAGAGCCCTGGTTGGGGGAAGGAGAAATGAACCAAGGTCTCTTCTCAGGTGAGTAAAGATAGGTTGGTAGAAGTTTTTAAAATAAAATTTGTTTTATTGATACAGGATCTTGTTATGTAATTCAGGCTAGCCTTGAATTCATTATGTAGTCTATGCTGGCTTAAAACTTTTGGTGATCCTCCTGCCTCAGCCTTCTTAGTGTTAGGAATTATAGGCATGTGCCACCATGCCTGGTTTGTAGAAGAAGTTTTAAAAATGACAACCCAAGTAGTCAATGAGAAATAATTTTTTTTTTTTTTTTTTTTTTTTTGTATTTTAGGAAATGGTCTACAGGGTGTTCAGGGTCTCCCTACTAGATCAGATTCATAGTGATCCGCCTGTTTACAGCCTCCCAAGAGCTGGGAGTACAGGCACACACCACCACGCCCAGTCTCAGCATGCCCTGGGGATGAGGCTTGCACGGCAGGCCTGGGAATCGAATCCTGGCTCCAGCCCCTGCTTACAGGTGCTTTAATCCCCTGAGCTAATTGGCTGGTCCTAAGAAATGTTTTTTAATATGCTAGTTGGGAAGTTTTCCCATAAAGACAGGAGAGAGGTACAAATGAAGTCTGTTCCTAGGTCCACAAGAAACAATGTTATATCCAATATTCATACTTTCCCTCACTTTTTAAAAAATTTTTCTTTATTTTTATTTAGGACAGGGTCTGTATGGTCCATTGTCTACAAGGTTTCACTACATGGATCAGACTCAGTAATTCTGTTTTCAGTCTCTCAAGCACTGGGATTATAGCAGTCTCAAACACCTTTTCAGCGCGCCTTGGCGAACCTCAGTCCCTGAGCTCTGCCTAAGTAGGCAGTTTAGTCCGAAGAGCTATCTAGTGAGCCCTTGTGCCACATTTCCTGGGATCTTGATTATTATATGCCTGGGTGTGGTTTTAATTGGGTTAATGTTATTTGGAGTTCTATATATTTCAGGTACTTGAATGTCAAATTGTTTCCCCATATTTGGGAAGTTGTCTGCTATTGCTTCTGTCCATATTCTTTTTTTTTTTTTTTTTTTCCATATTCTTTTTATATCATTTGTACAGACTCCTTCTTTCTCACTGATGCCTATTAGTCTTACACTGTTCATCTTCGAGTCATCTTGCAGATGTTGAATTACTTTTTCTTGCATCCTCGTTATTAAGAGATCTTTTCTTACATCTTTACTAGCTGCAATGGTGTCTTTAAGGTCTAAAAGTCTAGTTTTACTTTCAGTGAAACAGTTTTGCCAGCTTGTGATTAAGGTTTTAAGTTCCTGTGTAGCACTTTGAATCTGGTTCTTTTACTTTCCTAT
>PVKN010040813.1:0-10655 GCA_004027915.1 Capromys pilorides
TACTATCACAACATTATGGAAATATGTTCAAGATTATTATCACTTGTGCTATGTTTGATATTTATTAATTATGCAAAATAGGTTAGGTTTAGAGATTTGTCCAAAATCACACACCTGGAAACGTAAGTCTCAAGCTTTGCTAATTTGAAATACTAATGTTTAGCCTCTATATTTGGTGTCTACATTAATAACAGAAGATGCAAGCAAATTATTATTATATAGTATCACAAACAGAGCATGATATATGTATAAAATTCTACTCACAGTGTCCAGATGGAATTACCAAGAAACAACTTCATACGAAATTGTGTTGGACCTTTCTTTTTAACAGAAAAGGATAGGTTAAGTTTCTCTTGCACTCTAAAATATTTATGGTTTCTGCATTTGGATTTAAATGAAATGTGCATGTGTTCCAGGTCTATGTGTCCCTTGTAAACATAACTTCCTGTTGGATTTTATGAAGATTCTAAAGTGATTTAAATGACTTCCTGAGTATTAAATAGCTCATAAAGTGATGATCTTGATGAATTATGTGTAATCAGACACACAAATCTGAGACATGAATTTTAAAATTCTCTTCAAATGCATATGCTTCAAAGCAGTAGACGTTTGCAGAAAAAATAGTTTACATTTTTCTGTTTTTAAATCATCACATGTCTGAGATGTCAACTATCTAATAAACAACACCCTTTCATACATTTAGCTATCAAATTCGTTTTAACACATATTTTGCATCTCTTAAAGCTTCAGTAAAGAATGATATCACAGAAGACATTGTTGAAATAGAGGCTGAGGAGTCCCTTAATCAAGTTCGCAACTTCCAGTGCCCATGACATGATTATTGTGAGATACTAATTTCCAGGAAATAAGGTCATTGGCCTTCTTCAGTATTAACTATTTTTGTAGGATTTTATATATTGGAGACAAATGAAAGCACAGTATTATCAACAGAGAAGCCCCTTAATAAACATATACTTGGATTCAGATGAGGTTTGGTTGGGCCATCTCCGCTGTTTTCTGCAGTACCATGGACAGTGTTCAGTCATCTGTCATATACAATACTTGCTCAAAATTGCTGAAAAACCCTTCTTCTCTGTAACAATTCAGCCTTCTCATTTTACAACAGTTGTATCATATTTAGAGCTGGCGAGATAGCTGAGAGGACTAAGCACCTGCTTAGGCAAGTGCGGGACTGGGGCTCAATCCCCAGTACCACATGCCATGCTGGTTCCACCTGTGGGAGCACTGTGCCGGAGTCTGAGCATGGTGATGGCACATGCCTGTAGTCCATAGCTGGGGAGGCTGAAAACAGGAGGATCACTATGAGTCTGACCTACATAGGATCAGTACAAGTCCAGCCATGTTCTGTTATAATTAATACACACATATACATACATCAAAAAAATTGCATCATGCAGCTTTTGCTTTCCATGAAAACAGTGAGGGTGGATAACAATGAGTTCAAATACTTAATCCAAGCCTGATATACCATATATGCAAAAGAAAATAAGTTAGGAGAATGAAAATATAAAACAGTTAAATGTTATAAGAAAACTGGTAAGATGAGAAGAAATATCAAAATTTAAGTGATAAAAGAAAGAGGGTTATGGCATGGCTGCCTTCTGTGGAAAATCTCCTCTCCATATGTTTTCTTCTAAGCTTTTAGGGTACAGAGCAAAAAAATTTTTGTAGTACATACCTCTGTAGGAGAATTTCAGAATGTTCATTCTACTTATATTAGAAAAATATCTTACAGGACACAATACTGATTGAGCTGCTTAAGTCAATAGGTCAGCTTTTTCATAATAAACAACTTAACATTTTATATTCTAATGATTTCTTCTCTATAAGCTACAGCATAAAGACCAAGGGAAAAAAAGATCAAACTGAGATTCTCATAGATTAGAATTTTGGAGATGGTGTATTAACTGTGCCACATTTTTTTCATTTTTTATACTTTTAATAAGAAATAACAATGAGACAGTTTCACAACACATTAGTAGGACAGTCACAATAATTAATACAATGCACATTGTTGTCTTCATAGTAGTTGTTCCCAGTACAAGATACAGACATGATAACTTTTCTAAACGCTACTGGTACTGTGTTCTGTTACAATTAATTATTCAGAATACTGGGTCTCAAGCTCAAACAGAATGTTTCTTCAGCTAGTACAAACTTAAAACTTATGTAGTATAGACAAATCTTTCCCACAAGTAAAGGTCAGAGATAATATAGTTAGATGTGGGAAGTTTTTGACTGACAAAGTCTTGTTAGTGAAATGGACACATATGTCACTTTGAGCTGGTCTGGAATCTTCACTATGCTCTATACAAAGACTACAGTAACCTCAGAAATGGCAGAACCAAATAGCTTATTAGTAAAATGAGAATAATTTCATGTGATGTTTTCCGAATAGGATTCACAAGGGCAGTACTTTATTCATTTTAGTACACTAAAACAAAGGACCATGGCATAAACATATCTCTCCTAGTTCTGGATTCTAGAAAGGCAAGATCAGGGTACCAACATGGCCAAGACTTTGCACATTGACTTAAAACATTGAGGAAAATAAAGGTCTGTATACATGATAAAACCAGTAAAGAGTGACATTCTATACCAGGAGACAATCAAGAATGAGAAGGAAAAAGGCTGGAGGATGCCATTTCACTTATGACTTTCTTTAGTCTTTCTCATATGCCTAGAGATATCACTGTCAGTCTCATTGATACCTAAGGCTATGAAAGGCAACAATGCCAACTATTGCTGGGTAAAATTAGGGAATTCCTCATCCTGATAAACTTGAAAAGCCCTCGGGAATCAAACTTGTCCTCACTGGTTATTTGCTCATCCGTTCAAGGACTAGACAATTACCAAAGAGCTATGCATTCCTAGAAGGTCACCTCAGGATATAGTAAATACTGAAATGGGGTTGGAAACAAGATATGTTTGGGCCTATAATACAATGCTAGAAGTGTCTGCCCTAAGCAATATTTACAAAGAAAACTCTGAATAAACCTGAGACCAAGGGTCTATACTTGTATAGTTTAAATGTGTCCCCCTAAAAAATTTGTGGTGGAAATTTAGTCTCTAGTATAGTGATTGGAGATGGTATGGAATCTTTAAGGTATGGGGATTAGGGTGAATTTCCCAGTCATTGGTGCTCTGCCTTCAGAATGGCATCTTGGCCTCTTGAAATTAGTTCTCCTTAGAATAAGTTGTTATTAAAACCTGGGCCTGATTCCTAAGTCTCTCTCTTTTACTTTTTGCCCTGCAACATATTTTTTGTTGATTCTTCCCACATATTTTCCTGTTATGATGTGAAGGGTGACAGAATTATATTAGTACCATGTTTTCGAAACTCCAGAACCATGAACTAAACAAACATCTGGTCTTTCAAAAGTTGTCCTGCTTCAGGTGATTCAGTATAGCAATTTTATAAAGGTCTAATATATTATACAAAATATCTGATTATCCCAAATGGAAGAAAAAGATAAGGTTAGACGATTCATAGTCACTTTCTGAAGTGAAGTCACAAAGAGTGACATCCTCATTCTTAAGGAAGGATTTATGTTGACAAAGGTAAATAAAGACAGGGAACCATTTTTCTAGTGAAGGAATGTATGCATTATGATAGAAGAGGCTGTTGTACCAAAGTTTAAGTTGATAAATAGACATGATTTAGTTATTGTCCATCAGAATTAGCCTAGGAGTAGCTTGATTGGTTATGACAATCAAGGGATCAGTATCTTACCATATCATTGTGCTATCTTTGGTGTGAAACTCCCACTTCCTTTTCAAAAGCAAAGGCTATATACTAGCTAGTGAGTAGAACAAATGGAGAACAGGATAACAGGCTTATTTTCTTTTAAAAGTATAGATCCAGAGATGGAATAAATCACTTTAAATCACATTCTGTTGGCAAGGATCTAGTTGGACATGGGTTTTGTTGCTTCTTTCTTTTTTAGCTTTCTTTCTCTTTCTTTTATTAATACAATGCACATTATTTCTTCATAGTAGTTGTTCAGAGTACAAGATGCAGACGTGATAAATTTCTTAATACTATTGGTACAAATATTTCTTCTCATTGAACTAAGAGAAAGTAGTTGTATACATAGTTAAATATTCCACAATAGAAGTGGGTTATCTGCAAAATTGGCAATGTTGGAAGCCTTTGACTTGAGCCTTTTACAGCTGAGTATACTAATCTGGCTTTACTTTTTATGCCTCGTGGCTATAATTTTCTGCTGGACGGTTAACCAAGTACATATTTGTTGTGGTTTGTAGCTAGTTGTCCCCTCAAAGCCTCATGTAAATCATGGGGTTGTCAAGCGCACCACTCGAGGGGCGGGGCTTGAGGGGGCTTGGCCAAGAGAGGCGTGGACCATTAAAGAGACAGCACGCGGTGTGAGAGTGCCCCCCTCCCCCAGGCAGCGGTTTTGTGGAAAGTTATGGAGCAGATCATCCTGGACACAGCAGTGCCCCAGCCCCTCCTCCAGTCCCTATAAAACGGGGTCAGCGTCTTGAAACCTCCAGGAACTGTGAGCTAAATAAATCTTTCCTCCCCTAAGCTTGTGGCTGGTTATTTGTCCCAGCAACGAGAGAATAGTAACTAAAACAATATTTTATATGAGTATACTAAAATATATTTGTGATAATCAAACTCTAGTATTAAACACATACCGTTTGTTCTTATAGAAGAAAAAACACTGAAACTTTCATGTTTCATTCTTTTTTGAGTATCAATCATCTTGCTGTGAGTATCACCTATAGTCATTCTGAAGGCCCCCAAAGGAATAAAAGACAACATGTATTTGCTAATCTTTATAACTCAAATGTTTGTCAGGTCTGGCAGTCAATATTCATGATTTAATTAAAATGAAGTAAGTATATTCCTGGTTTCCTTCATATCTAATATGAAATTTATATGTTTATAGAGAAAACAGCTTTGGCTTCTTATAAGCACCAATTCAAACAAACAAAAATCATTTCTCTGAAGGTGAAAAAGCCAAGAAAGACTGAACAGTTACTCTGAGCCACGTGTTTCACAAACATTGCACTAATACTGGAAACATTTTCCAGTTGGCTGCTTCTTTTTACTCGAGAAAAAAAAAGAGAAAAGAATAAAGAGAAAAACCATATGCTCTCAATAAAAGGCATTTGATAAAATTCAACATCCCTTCATGATAACAATTTGGACTCAATTAGGCATATAAGGAATAGATTTCAGTAAAGTAAAGGCCATTTGTAATAAGTTAACAGCTGATGTATTAAGTGGGGATAAACTAAAAGTTTTTTTTTTGGTCTAAAATCTGGAGCAAGACAAAGTTGCCCACTTTCACCCCCTTTATTCAACATAATTCTGGAATTCCTAGCTAGAGCGGGTAAGCAAGAGAAATAAATAGAATGCGTGTATAACCATCAGTCATGATACATTAGCTTTAGTGGATCAGTGAAGCACCTTTGGGGTACATGAGGGTGGATCATGGAGGCATGGCCTTGGATACATATACGGTCCCTAGATCTTTCCTGTTTTATGCTGTTTCTACGCTCCATTTCCAGGTTTCCATATTTTCTTTGCCATGCTCTTCTGCCATAATTTCTAACTTGGAGCCAAATGACTATGGATTGATCCCTTCAAACTGAGAACTAAGTTATATCTGTCCTTCTTAAGTTGTGGATGTTAAATATTATATCCCAGTAATGGGAAGACTGGCTAAAACAGTAAATTGGTACCACAGAAGTGAGACTTTGTGGTCTTTCAACATTTGGAACTCTTTTGCAGGAAAAGTATAGAAAGATTTGGAGATATAAGCTAAAATAAATAGTAGAATACTGGAAATAGAACCATATGGATAAATCTGATCAAAGCTCATAAGACCAAACTTCTAATAGAAATGTTGATAGCAAAGACCAGACTCAAGTTTTAAGTTGAACTAAGGGCTGCATTAGTAACTGAATTGGGAGCCACATGTGTTATACTCTGGCAAAAATAATTTACGCAAAGTATACACTTTGCATATGTCCTGAGACTTTGTAGAAGACTATAATGGAGGACAATGGACTAATGGATCTGGAAGAAAAAATTAAAGACAGTCCAACACTGTGGCAGCAGCACGGTTATTGCTGATTACTTATGGCCAGGTATGTAGGTAGAATAGGGGCACACTTATATTTTATGTATTTTGATAGGAAATAAGATAGAGTTATTGAAAGACTGTTTTCTGCATTTTCTCAGAGACTTTGTGGAAGAAGTAAGCTGTAAATAAACTACAAGATTTGTGAACTTGAACATTGCAATCTTAGATGTAAATTAAGTTCCTACAAAAATGACTATAAAAGGTAATTTAATAATGATGGTGCTATACTTTAGGCAAAAGTCCAGAAATAAAAAAGCAACATTGGGATTTAGGTAAATGAATAAATCTATTTTAGAACATCTACCCAGTCTACACCATTTTCCTCGTGAAATGTCCTTCATATACATAACAACTCATAGATTTTTTCTCCTCCATGGAAACCTACATTTCTCTAACAGCAGTTCTAAAAAGCTAATTACTGCCACAAAGATATATGGTACAGGGTGATATTGATCTTGAGAATCCTGAAAAAATGAAAAATGCTTTGTAGAGGACTACTGGCTTGGATCAACTTTGTCTCAAATGCTCAAAATTGGTATTTAATAGGATGCAAATAAGAAAGCACTTCTGGACTGTTTAGTGTACTCACCATTTTCAATTAGTTAATTGCTCACTCTTCTAAGTTGAAAGGAATAACATAAAGAAAGAATAATTTTTCTTAAAATAAGGAATAACTTCTCAGTTATAGGTGGACATATGGTTGCATTGATCTACAAATGCTTAACTGACATAGACACGTACAACGTGGAAAAATATTTAATCTGGTCAAAGCATAATTTGTTGCACTATAATATTGGGCATCAAAACATAATCATTTTTTTGGTATTGCAACTGTGTATGAAGTCCAGAAGTGGGTGTACAGTTGATTATGTGCCAGTGGCAGGCTGTTGAGATTCTATTTTAGCTGGGGGCAGCTTGTAGTTATTATAATGATTTGACACCTCTGCCCAAATTTAGTTTCAGGAAAGTTGAAATCTCATTTTAAGAATAGCATCTGAGGTGTGAGGTTGTATGTGTTTCTGGAATATTTTTCTTTGTAGGGGCTTGCCTTTGGGAAGCGATGAAGAAAAGACTATATGACTTTGTACAGATTTAAATTTTTCACCGTTTGGTGATTACCTGGAGAGTACTATTTCATCCAAATATATTTCCTCCTTCCTATAAAACAGTGATAACTTACATTCATGGAAATCTAAGTATTCAAAGACATTGCATTCTAGGGTAATTTCTATAATTAGCTTCTATAGCAAACTAGAACCTATCTTACTTGACATTTTTTTCTAAAGTCATCTAGTGTGAGTCATCTGAATAAAATTTAGACCACTACATGCAATATATATATATATATATATATATATATATATATATATATATTTCTCCAGCAGGTAGTCTTGCACTTTTTCCCCAGTCACTTTCCACTTAACACTCAAGACATTTCAGTAAGAAAGCAAATATGATTATCCCTCTTTTACCTTCCTGCTGAAGTTCTCCTCCTCTGACAGAGGCTGGAGAGTGGGATGGTCTTTATTTAATAGTAATTGGAAAAATTCAAAAGGTAATTTCAAGCTTTAGACATGTCTTTGTGTAGAGTGGTCATTAAGAAGTATATGGCTTAGTAATAGGCCATTTCTTATTCTTGGCAGACTCTAGGAGGTACAATTTGAAAGAGGAGGATAAAAGAAAACAACTAAGAGTGCTTTGCATAATAATGTGTTGTAGTAATTCATTTGTGACAGAGGTAACCTTGCAAATCATGGAATTTCAGGGAATTATTGCCTTTTCATGCTCACTAGGTTTGTTTGCACTGCCTCTGACAAATACTGTAAGTCCTCCAGATACTAGGTGTGCGAATGCATATACACAAAAGTATGTGTTCCAACACATAAACAGTGAACAATCAGAAAAATAAATTTATATGCAGATCATAATATTGGAAAAAGTTCAAATTATAACATAAAATGTACCAATGCACATTCAGATGCTTCTACGGGATGAAGCTGAATAATGCATATTTTAGATTAAATTTTGGGAACAGAGAGATATATTTTATGCTGAAAACAAGACCAGAATGAATTAGGGGTGTGTGCTGAACAGTGGGTAAAGACCTGTAAGAATATCAATGTTACATTGGGACATTCCTTTCCACATACATTTGGGGAGCATTTCCTTTGGTTACTGGGTAAAACATATTTGTTATTCGCTAAGAAATTTTTTCACCTTTCCCACTGTAATTCTCAAACATACATGGATTCTAATATCTATTAAGCCTTAAACATGGAAATCTTGGAATAAATAAATACTATTGACACATGAATTCTTAGTTGCATGTACAATGGAAATCAGATATGGGATGGTTCTTACACTTGCTGATGATCCTTGTAATTGTCCATTCTTCTCTTCAGGACCCCTAAAGGAGAAGGGCACTCTATTGTCTTCTGCAGTGTTACTAATAAACTAAGGCTCTTGCTCAATTCATAGAAACCACAAATTGGCAAAACAACTCCTCCAGTGTTAAAAACTCAAACTTCTGCAGTCTGAGTCCATAATAACTTACATTTACTTTAGGCCCTTCTTGTTGCTTGGATCTAGCCGCTAGTAGAACATCTCAAGAACTCATCTGCCACTAGAGGTGTTCGCTATTGGCTGGTTTTCATTACTTTCTCCATCATTAGCTGTATTTAGTATTACCAGCACCAGTTGCTGGCAACTTTAAGCACCAGCTAATGTTTTGCCATCTCTGGTTCCCGGTGTTATTTGCATCCAGAAGCGTATTGTTTTACCATCTCCCACTGCACCAGCCATGCCTATTCTACTCAGGACTCATGCTGCAGCATAAGGATGAACACTACATGGCCTGAACTTACTAATGTTATGGCAGGCTACATATAAAAAAGTAGGCATTCACACACAGTGTCAGATATTTGTTTGGTCATGGATAGTGAAGAACCCCTTGCTCATCTGAATGAATGTAGCTTGAAAAGTTGAGAATAATTCTGAGAAGCTGCAAAGTAGATTCATCTGGGATAGGTATGTGACTAAAGCCTGCTACACCCAAGAAAATTTATTCCAGTGGAACCATGCTGTGCCTGGTACAGCTGGGTTGGTTGCAAGATATTTGGGCAAGGCTCAGGATGAAAATACTTTTGGGAGAGCATTAGGTCCTTTTTCCTGCCTCAAACAGAGTAGATAAATATATCATGTCCTATATTTTCCCTTCACTATGTCCATAAAGGGGTGCTGTAGCCCATTAGTAAACTGACTAATGTTTAAGGCACAACTATTGTGAAGTACAGAAGAGAAGCACATGAAGTTGGATAGCAACCTATAATACCAACAAGAATTTGATGTCAACAACTTGGAAGCCAAAGCAAATAAACTTTCTCATTTCTTTAAAAATCTAGGGCTGGGGCAAACACTTACAGAAGATGTGGAATGCCACTTACACTGATAATCTTGTTACTATTTCATTAGAATCTTTCAACAGATTCCTAAGAATAAAATAAACAACAAAAGATCAGAAAAGCAAAAACAGAGTCAAAGTATGGAAGCTCAATACTCTACTTTGACAGAAAAACTTATTAACAAAACAAAAAAAAATTAACAAAGAAATACCACAGCTAAACTACACCTTTGGGACGGAGGAAACAGCTCAGTGTCATGAGCACCTGCCTGGCATGTGCATGGTCCAGAGTTTGATCCCTGGTACCACAACAAAACAAAACAAAAACAAAAACAAAACAAAACAAAAAAAACTATGCCTTTGAACAAATAGGCTTATCAGATATCTATAATGCTCTACTCTATTGGAATGGAACAAATTCTTCCAAGCAACACAAAGAACTTTTTACAAATAGACCACATGCCAATCTACCCAGTCTGTTTCAATAAATACAAAATGATCAAATCATCCATGTATCCTTTTATATTATAATGCATTGAAACTAGTAGTGAACTGCAAAAGAAATCAGATAAATTCTAGTAATGTGCACTCATGTACATACAATGACTTACAGAAGAAATTAAACAATTTCTTAAATCAAACTACAATGCCATTACAGTACACTAGAACCTATGGGTCAGAAATGAAGCAATCTTCTGAGGGAAATTTATTGTTGTGAATGATTAAGGTTGAAAAACAGAGTGATCTCAAATATATCACCTTACGATACACCTCAAGACACTAGAAGAACAAGAAATTTCTAGACCTCAACTTAGTATAAGCATAGAAATTACAAAGATCAGAGCAGAAATTAAGAAAACTGTAGTATACAAAATAATACAAGGAATCAATGAACACAGAGTTGACTCTTTGAAAAAAATAAACAAAATACACAAACACTTAGCCAAAATTAAAGGTGGAAAAAATGACCCACATTAGTTCTACTAAAAATTGAAAAAGTGAAACCACAGAAGACATCACCAAAATAGAGAAGGTGAGAATTATCATTAACAACTGCTATGAAAATTATATTCCTACAAATGCAAGCACCTTGAAAAAAAGATTAATTCCTAAAC
>PVKN010040814.1:0-10645 GCA_004027915.1 Capromys pilorides
TCTCTCTCTCTGTCTCTCTCTCTCTCTCTCTCTCTCTGTCTCTCTCTCTCTTTCCTTCTTTCTGCATTTAGGACAAGGGATACAGGGTCTACAGGGTTTCACTACACAGTTCGGACTCATAGTGATTCTCCTATTTTTAGGCCCCCAGAGCACTGGGATTACAGGCACGTGCCACCACACCCAGTCTCAATCACCAATCACCAACTCAGCATGCCCTGGAGGTGGGGCGGGCACACCATGGCATGCCAGGATCGAACCCTGGCTGCTGCATTCTGCCAAAGCAGGCACTTTAGTCCACTGAGCTATCAGGCCCACCCCATCTGCAAGTTTCTGAATTGCCTAGGCTGGGTTCCAATTTGTAATCTTCCTGCCTCAGCCTCCCAGAGTGCAGTGATTACAGGTGAATACTACCATCCCTAGTTCTCCATGATTATTTGTTTGTCTCTTTGAGACAGAGTTTTACTGTGCAGTCCAGGCTGGCCTTGAGGTCACAGTAATCCTCTTGCCTCTGCCTCCCAAAGTCTAGGATTACAGGTGTGTGGTCCCATAGCTGGCTTGGCCTTCAGTGTTCATTTACTGAGTACATTTAAACTCATAAGAAAACATAATAAATACTAAATGATTAACCAAAAGCATTGGCATGTTCCACTGGGGAAAGTACAGAGAGAACGCTTAAAAACAATGTCGGTGCAGTCTAAGCAGCAGCATAGCAGCTCCACGGCACTGCCTTTTTCCTTGTTAACTAACAAAGTTATGAGACTGTTAAGTTTCTTAAGGGGCAGGCAATCACTGTTCCAGTTTGGTAGAATGTTCCTTAAGTTACACATCATGGAGAATGTTTAGAAAGAGAACATTGATGGGCCTTGTTTAAGACCTTCTTTCCGTTGTCTCTTAGGAAGAGCCCTGACATGGGAATGTGAGTCGTGGCCCCAGTGGAAGCAATGGCTAGAGCAGAAGTGACCCAGGGCACATGTGGGAATGTGACTGCATACCTGCCATGGTGAAGCACAGCGCTAGGCACTGGTGGACACTGAGACATAACAGAAATAGGTCTGTAGATGTCATATGCAGAAATATCTGTAATTAAAGATATTTAGAGAGGAACAAGTACTTTAATATTGATACAATGTGACAGAACTGCAGCAATGAATTGCAGCTGGAATGATGAGGTGAGACAACCCAGAAGATGGTGCAGGAAGGAAGTGGTCAGTGGTTTTTCTGCTAAAGAGACTCCAGGCTTTTACTCTACGGGTTCCTCTATTCTCCCTCTACTCCTTGCCAGCTCTAGCTTTCTTTCACTCAGAGAACTCCTAGGCATGTGCCCGTGGTGATTTCTATGCTGCACTCTTGTTCCTGTTAAGCCATGGATGAGTCCTTCTGTTGGTCTATTGGGCACCAGTGGGTCTCTAATTTATTCCCACCCCAACCCCACTCATGGCAGCAGAAGCTTTTCCATTGTCTATGGTGGAGGAGAGTCCTTACTGGTGGACCTCAGAGCTCTGGGAAGTGCATCTGGAGCACACTGAACAGTGGGGACCAAAGAAACTCTGACACGAACGGACAATCGACTTTGTTCATCAAGACAGAAAAAGTTGCCAAAACTAGTTTCCTCGTATCCCATCCCTTATCCCATCTTCTGTCTTGTTTCTGGAAAGATATTCATGTATAATCAGGATGAAAAGTGAACCTGGGTACAGTCATCTGCCTTGGGATATCCCAAGGCAGCTTGCAGCAATTCCATGAGACATGGCTGATCAGCCTCATAGAAAGGAGCTTTCCAATTGTCTCCTGAGGAGGGTTAGGGCAGGAAGAGGGTCCAAGGTGGAGTTCTCAGTTAAGCAGTCTATGCAGAGGGCTAAGAAGGGGTGTGAACTGTGAACAAACTTGGCAGCATCGCCAACTCTGGAAGCTCAAAAGAGGAGAGGTTAAATGAAGGTGCTACATTTCAAGAAGAAATTCTGTGTGTGAAGCAACATGCTAGGAGCCACCGAAGACAGTGGGAGAGAGAATTTACAGATTGAAGATAGGAAGAAGATCCCAGCTTGGAAGCTCCACACACGAAGTTCCAGGCAACCAAGATAATCAGCCTTATGTAGGAGGAAAAGGAAGAGAGGAAGAGGGACACTGAATTCTCTGGCAGGGATGGTGAAGAGGGGAGTGTTCCATGCTGTAAACTATAACAGTTGTGTGAATCACATGAAACCTCGTGATTTCAGCACATTTCATTCTTATTTAGTTTGAACAGCTGATATTTTTCTGTATTGCAAATATTTTTACTTGTGAACAGATAGTAAAGTTTTACCTCTATCATGTTTTTTGTTAGGGAGAGACAGTACTGGAGATTAAACTCAGGGTCATGTGCATGCTGGACAAGCACTGGAAAGCTAAGCTACACCCACAGTTGTTTTTCTTAGGAGATGGGGTATAGCTAAGTTCCCTAGGGTGACTTGCATCCACCTAAGCCAGCCTCTCGAGTGGCAGGGACCACCGGCACACACCATGTGCCCACATTCCTCCACTGTTGCTCTGTTATCAGAACTTATTAACCTGTTGGTTCCTATGCTATTCTCTTAATTTCCTCTAGTAATTTATCTAAGGATACATTTACATATAAACTTTTAACCACCCCAACACCTCATCCCTGCTCCATCTCACCTGATTACCTTGATTTGCTGGTACATGTGTTGCATTCCACGCCTAATTGTTCTATGGAAATTTTCCTGATCTCAAATGATATCAAAGTATGTTAGTTATAACACAGCATTTGTCAAACTGTGTATTGCAATCACTAATAATGCCTAAAATCAAGTTATAGAACCAGTCTTAATATTTTTCATTAATTAATTACTTATTTATTTATTTGGTACACAGTCTCCAGAGTCTATAGGGTCTCCAGGGTCTCACTATGTAGATCAGACTCATAGTGATCCTCCTGTTTTCAGCCTTCCCAGTGCTGAGATTACAGGCATATGCCACCACACCCAGTCTCAATTGCCACCTCAGTGTGCCCTGGGGGTGTGGCCAGCATTGCATACCAAGGATCAAACCCTGGCCACTGCACTCAGCCAAAGCAGGCACTTTAGTCCAAGGAGTTATCTGGCCAGCCCCCAGGCCAAATTTTTAAATAGTGAAATAGAGCAGATTAAAAAATATTAGCATGCATCACACATAGTGAGGATTAGCATCCTATATCTTATGTATTTCTACATGTATGCATATTTTAGAACCTAATGTACAGTGTATTTCTGCCTACTATTCTTGGTTAAAAAATAATTAAATGTTAATGACATTGTGGAAGAAGTGGGGAGGTTGTGGGGAGATCTAATGAACCAAGAGATATGGTCTCTCCTTCCAATTCTTCCAGTTCACAAATTGTGTCACTTTGAGCATATTGTCCCCTTTCCCTGGGCCTTATTGATCTTGTCTGTAATATGACAGAATGAATTTGGTCCCCAAAGTCTTCAGGATTTGCAGAGTCTGTCTCTTGGAACTGTGGTGAACAGTATGGGGAAAGAAAATAACTGAAGAAGAGAAGAGAGTGCCTTTCGAGTCTGCTGCTGTGGAGAAGAGTTGTATTAATACTGGTAATTTGGACTGGAGAGATATCTCAGTGGACTAAAGAACCTGCTTCAGCAAGCTTAAGAAAGTACAGGAATTGTGGTTCGATCCCCGGCACCACAGGCTGTGCCAGCCCTGCCCCCAGGGCACACTGAGCCATCCAAAGTCTGTGAGTGGTGGCACAGGCCTGCAACCCCAGTGCTGAGGAGGCTGAAGACAGGAGAATCACTACAAGTCCAAGCTGCATAGTTAGACCCTGTAACAACCAAATACATTAAAAAAATAAAATAAAATATCAACAGCTCTTGGGGGCAGTGCTTGGCACTGGGTACAAGCTCTAGCACCAAGTGCTTTTCAGCCTTTTGTAACAGCAGACTTTTGCTGGATCTCGTGATAGCTTGGATTGTGCAATCTTGGTGTAGGATTGAAGACAGAACTGCATTCTTCTGCAAAACAGAAGGGTGGAGGAAAAATCTTGAGCAGGAATTGGCAAAAAAGAAGAATAACAGTCTGCATACTTCATGCTATTTGAGGAAAAAAATTAAGGGAGAAGTCTGTAGTAGTCAAAATAGTCAACAAAGAGATATTAAGTAGAAGTAGCAAAGAGTTTTTTTTTTTAAGACGGGAAAAGGGAGATTGTGAAATGCAAACCTATTTTCTTCATTTCCCTTCTCACATCTTCAGAAAATCTACGGTTTTATGCAAGTGGATTTTCTTTTGCAACTTCCAAGAGGCAAGATCTGTCAACTTGTGAGCCTAACTTGGCTCAGCATGAAGCAGAAGTGACGGTGACAGTCACAAGAGTCAGAGAAGAAACAGCTGACAACTGCTAACATATGCCAGTAACCTGAAAAGAGCAGTGATGCTTTCTGCAGCTCCCATAGAGCTGCTTTCTTTTTCATGGTTTTTAGGGTACAGCCGCCCATCCCTGCCGATATGTTTACAGTTCTCTTTGAAATGGGAAACCTGGTTGGGGAGGAGGGGTCCAGATTAGAAAGTTTTATTTTCCATTGAGTTCTCCTTTTTAGAAAAAGAAAGAAAGAAAGAAAAAGAAAGAAAGAAAGAAAGAAAGAGAAAGAAAGAAAGAAAGAAAGAAAGAAAGAAAATATCCCTATGCTAACGTTTAGGACCTTACAAATTGCACATGTTTCTGATACTTTATTATTTCCCTAGGTAACCACAAAAATTATTCTTACCATGGTAACCACAGAACTGGCTCTGCAAAATGCTGTTTTCAGCTGTGATTTGATATTCTAGCCTCAGTGGGAAATATAAGAAAAGGACATTTTTGTGAAGATTGATTTTTTTTATAAAAGAAATCATCTTTTTTTGTATACATCATTTAATTCTTGTCAATGCACCAGCATTCTTAAAGGACACATGAAAATCATGCTTTTCCAGTGGAGCAAATTAATTCTTAATCCAGGCTTCCTGGAAGGTTAAGAGAATGGGAATTGGTCTTTTCTTCATCTAGGTGACATTTTTTTTCTGTGTTTATGAGAGAGAGGAGGCTGCAGCTGGACTGAAGCACTCCTCAGCACCTGAGCTCTGAGAACAAGAAAGTGGCCTGGTGGAAGGGAGACCAGGCATGTGCTGCCAGTGAAGGAAATGGAAATTTTTCAGACTCAGAGAGTGGCATTTTCTTTTTAGTTCTTGGGTTTTTTTTTTTTTTTTTTTCTACCCTTGCTCATTGATTTTCATTTCACTTAAAAGTCATTACTGATGCTGTCAGTTTTCTTGTTTATCTTCTACAAGCACACTGGGGGATCCAATGCTTTGACTTAAGTGGCAGTTTTTAACTTGTACAGGTTTTAAAAATGGTAATATCCACTGGCTGGAGAATATGTGCATCAGGAAACTGTGCACCTGTACTTTTGCAGCTACCAGTGGAAGCTAAGCTTGAGTCCCAAACAGATTCTCCAGACTTACACTGGAACTTTCACAGGGACAAAAATAGGAAGCCAAAATAGACTAAGTAGATAAAAATAGGCCACCAAAAATGAGCATGGTGGCATATACCTGTAATCCCAGTGCTAGAGAGGCTGAGACAAGAGGATCAGTACCAGTGTGAGTTGCATAGTGAGACCCTATACCAAATGGAAAAATAAAATATGTTCAAAATTTTTAAAAATAGAAACAAGATACAGAGAAGCAAGTGAGTGAGCCAAGGTGATCTGTGTAGGAGGCTGTGCCTGGAGGATACTGATATTTCTTTGGTATGCGGAAGGTGAGCAGTTAGGGATGTGGCATTTTATGGGTTGGATTATTCATATATTAAACTCCTGACCATCCATATATTAAATTCCTAAGTTCTCGAAGCCAGGAGAGAGACTCATAGAGCCAGCCACACTAGAGCTGTGATCTTCCAGTATGCCAGTCTATGACACAATAAACTTCTGTTGCTAAAACTATTCAGCTTGTAATAGTTCGGTGTGACAGCCCTAGCAAACTGCAATTCAAATACAAATGCTGGGAGATTGTAAACATCCATGCTTATTATAATTGTACTACTGGCTGTAAAGATAAAGATCAATGGGAAATGAGGTCAGAACACAAAAGCACATCTGCTCCAGTGTGCATCCCCTGGCAATAGCACCTGTCAAACACAACTGACAGTCCTGGGAAATCATCATAAGAACAGATGGAAACTTCATAAACCATTGGGTCTAATGCATCATTTTGAGATGTAGAAGCCAGAGACCTAAGAGAAGTGTCCTATCAGAGTCACACAGTGAGTCAGTAGTCAACATGGATTCCTCCACTGGTTCTGATAATAATGTCATATCTGGCTAAAGAAGTAAAAACAAATAAGTGAATGAACAATTCCTCTCCCCACATCCCCATAGTATTACTAAATTTGCATATAAGAAAGACAAAAAATATTTGCTTAAAAGTAGTTTGAATATTTGTCAACAGCCAGCTTTCATTTTTAAAACTACTATTAAATTACTGATGACAACAGCTAAAGGGATGAGGGGAAGTGACTCATGTACCCAAACAAGTGACAAACAACAGCTGTTCTGCTGCACTGAGAGAGAGTGTCAGAAGGCTGTGGAGATGTGGAAGAGGGGTCACAGAATATGGAGATACATGAAAGCCTTATAAAGAATGAATTGAGCTGGTGAGACAGCTCAGTGGTCTAAAACGCCTGCTTAGGCAAGCTTAAGCAACTGCAGGGACTGTTTGATCCCCGGCACCACATGCTGCGCCAGCCCCACCCCCAGGGCAGGCTGAGCCAGCCATAACATTAAAGCTGGGAATGATGGCTCACGCCTGTAATCCCAGTACTTGGGAGGCTGAGGCAGGAGGATCGGTGTGAGTTCGACACCAGCCTGGGCTATAACAGTGAGTTGAAGAGCAACCTGAACTGCATAGCGAGACCCTATCTCAAAAAAAAAAAAAAAAAAAAAAAAAGAATGAATTGAAATGTACAACAACTATCCTTCTTCTTTATCAACCTTGGACCAAGAGGGACTTTGCTTGCTGGGGAAAGAATAAGCAAAAGGCTGTCAGCAGTTCCCACTCATGCTATAGGCAGCTAAGGCATCTACTTCTGGGGAACTCTGAGGCTCTTGTAGGCTGAGTCCAGTTGGTAAGCTGTCAACTATCCCACTGCTGCATTGTTCTAGAGAAAGATTCCCGTCCATGTTATTGCTACATGAAGTCATGTGGAGCAAACCAAAGGAGCTTGGAGAGCAGCCAGGCATCAGGGGGCATTTCTGCCAACCCAGCCCTGAGAACAGGTGGGGAGGCCTTGCACCTCACCTACGGCCTCCCGGGGCTGTCTGGTTGCCTTCTAGTAACCTAAACAAACTGAGCCAATCAGGAAAATCTTGGCTGCTTCCTGGGGTTGTAAGTAGATAGGTGAAGTTGCTTCCTGCGAACAGCTTCCCTGCAGCTGTTCATAGCCAGACTATAAAAGCCATCCCGCAAAATGGGCACAAGCAGCTGTCCCACCACATGTACAAAAAGGACACAAAACGCATGAAAAAAGAGGTCACGTGATGCTCCAAAGCATTGCAATAACTCTTTAGCAGAAGACTCCAATGAAAGGAAATCAAAGAGCTGCTTAACAAAGAATTAAAACAGTTCTGATGATCCTCGGGTTGAACCCAAGAGCCTTGTACATGCTAAGAAAATCCTATACCTCCAAGCTAAATCCTCAGATCCAAAGTGATTTTAGGAAATTTAGCAACATCCAACAGAATACAGACAGCTTAGCAAAATTAGCAAGACATTCATAATATGAATAAGAAATTCAGCAGAGATAGAAGTAATAAAGAACTAATTTGAAATCTTGGAGCTAAAGAGTTCAGTAGATAAAATAAAAAGAAAAAAAAATCCAGCATAGAGTCTTAGCAGAACTGACCACACAAAAGATATTTCCAAGTTTGAAAACAAGGCCCTTTGCAATAGCTCAGTTCAATTTTTAAAAAGACAAAAAAAAAAAAAAAGAAAAAAATTAAGAAAAATCTCAACTATAGAACACCAGTAGGTGAAGAAATATTTATATTCTAAATGTTTCAGAAAGATCTATTCAACAAAATAACTACTAAAAAATTACTGAATCTTGGAAAAGATACAGATATCCAGGACCAGAAAGCTTAAAAAAAACATGCTGTCCCAGTTTGGAATCAGGGAATGGCCTCAAGGATGTATATGTTAAGGCTTGATTTCCGGGCTACAGCACAACAGGAAGGGGATGGGAACTGAGGAAGTGGGACCAGATGGAAGGCAATTGAGTGACTATAAGCATTCTCCAGGTAAGGTGTTCTGAGCACTATGCCGTGAACAGTTTTGCTTCTCAGTGTTTGCTCTTTTGCTTGATGTACTTCCTCTCTACAGCCCAAAGTGATGGTGCAAGTAGCCAGGGACTGAAATCTCTAGCCAAAGTTAATTAGTCCTCCTTTAAATTAATTCTTTCAGATATTTTGTCACAATAGCTAAAAACTAGCACAGCTTCTGTCAGATTTAGCTGAGAATCATACTGTCAAACTGCTAGAGATATAAGACAAAGAGAGTACTAAAAAAAAAAAAAAAAGAAACCCTGCTATCGGAAAGTGGGGTCAGCCACTTATAAGGAAATCTCCTTTAGATCAACAGCAAGCCTTAGCATAAATCCTATAGGTTAGGTAAGAATATGATAATATCTTCAAAGTCCAGAAAGAAAAACAATGGACAAACAACAATACCATAGTAAACAAAACAACCCTTTAGAAATAAAGGATATGCCTGGGACCCTCCAGATCCTCATTCCAGCCAGCTTCAGGCCCAGTGTGTGCGTAAATTCCTCCATCAGACAGGCCCAAGTGGAGGCCTGAGGCAGAACTCCATGCAGAGAGGCTAGAGACAAAACCAACCCAGCTAATCCAGAAGCAAAACATCTTGCCAAAGTGGCACAGTGAGCTCACATACAAGAGTTGTAGCAGGAAGAAGTGGAGCTCAGCAGCCAGGCTTAAGCCATACCCATCTGGATGAGTTTGAACTTGATAGATCCAGATCTTGTGCTAAGGTAAAAACTCTATCAAAGATCTACACCAAAGATCAGAAGGCAGGGCTATATAAAATGCCAAAGAGAAGGAGCAAAATACATTCTCAGGCCCTGAGCCCACCCAGAACAAATGCAGAAGACAATAGCACAGAAGGTATTAGAAATCACATGCCTGAAATCTTTGAAATAATATCATCTGAAGTTAAGAAACAACTGCATAAAGGTATAGAGGAAATCAGATCAGAAATAATTCCTAAAGTAAAACAAGAAATGATAGCTATAAGGAAAGAATTATTAAGTGCTTTTAAAGAAGACACTGATAAAAATGGAAAATATGAAAATTATGGAATCCTTGAATGAGCAACACAGGAAAGAAATAGAATGCATGAAGCAGATTCAAAGAGATATACAGGAAATTAAAACCTCAGTCACAAGCTGACAAAGCCATTTGAATGAAAGTGAAAATAGACTTTCAGACCTTGAAGACACTATTGCAATTAGTTAAAAGGCAAGAAAAGATCGCCTAAAAACAACTAGTATGCAGGAAAAAATAATTCAACATCTGCAAGATGATGCAAAGATAAACAACATAAGGCTAATAGGCATCAATGAGAAAGAAGGTGTCAATACAAATGACATAAAAAGAATATGGACAAAAATAATAGCAGAAAACTTTCCAAATATGGGTAAACAATCTGACATTCAGGTAACTGAAGTTTATAGATCTCCAAATAATATCAACCCAATTAAAACCACACCCAGACATATAATAATCAGAAATTTGGCACATGAACAGTGTACTAAAAGCCCCTTGAGAAAAGAATCACATTTAAAGGAAAACCCATCAGAATAATGGCAGATTTCTCTTTGCAAACCATCAAGTCAAGAAGAGCATGCAGCAAAGTACTATATATCTTGCAAGAAAACAAATTCCATCCCAGACTGCTATGCCTACAAAACTCTTTTTAAAGTTTAAAGGAGAAGTGAAATACTTCCATAACAAAGAACAACTAAAGAATTTCATAATGACAAAGCCAACTCTACACAGGCTATTAAAAGATATTCTAGAGAGGGGTCAAAATGACCACAACTCCATGAATGAAAATGGAAAGAACCCATCAAATAGGGCAAACAACTAAACACCAGAGAAAAAGAGGTATACAACAGCAGGTAAATAACATGTCAAACATAAATCAGTACATCTCAATTATAATTATAATTACCATCAATGTAAATAGACTCAATTCACCAATTAAAAGAAATATACTGGCAAAGTGGATTGGGAAGCAAAATCCAACAATATGCTATATGAAACTTCATCTATCAATCAATTGATTTATCTTCAAAGTTTTGTCCATCTGACAATTTCAATAGTTCTATGATTTGTGCCTCGGGAACATAATTATTTTCATGAATCATAAGTAATGCTTTGTCCTGGCTTTACGGTTTACTGACTTAGAAATACATTTTCTGCAAGATTAGAACTCAGTATAGATGATACCAAAGTCCTTATCAATTTGAATGTGGGGAAATTAGACAAATCATGTACTAAAAAAAGATATGGCATTCTATAACATCTTAGTTTTGGAATATGTC
>PVKN010040815.1:0-10651 GCA_004027915.1 Capromys pilorides
ACACTTTATCTTTATGTAATCCATCACCTTATCTGCATCATGTGTATTAAAATACCTTAAAATAGTATGTTTTATGATTCCAAGTGTTTCCATCTATGAATGCATGCTATTTTTCTTATACGTCTAGTATGATCTTCATAACACATTATTATTATCTAATATAGTGTGATGTATGGTATACTTCAAGTTTAAAACTTCTAACACTTATCTTCATTATAGATATTATATTTCTATATTACTTTAAATTAGAAAGTGGTAATGGTTTCTTCTGTATTATCAATTCATAATCATAAGAAAGATTTATTCATTAAATGTGTTTTTATTTGCTTATGAGTGGATAACTTTGTTAGAATCCTAAGTTTATTTAACTATAAGATTTTGATAACAAGATTCTTTTTAAAGCTTATAATATTCAATTTTTATTTCTCTAGCAATTAAATTTATATTAATAGATTCGAACTTGGATAACTATTTAGTCTTAACAATATAAGAGGCCACAGGGGAGGTTGCTTAAGAATGGAATTGAAGAAAGTCAGTGTCATGATTTGAGGTTTTGCAAGGGAACAATACAGTACAGGACACATATTTTATAAGACTTTTATAATGAATCACCCCAAAGAATCATCTACAAAGAGTGCAGGAAATCGGTTTGCACACTAGAGACCAAACTCTCCGGCTGAGTGTCTGGATCCTGCTGTCCTGCCTGAGTCCAGCTGAAGACCTTAAGCTCACACAGCGTCTCTCATGAGTCCAGCTGGAGGCCAAGAGTGTGCACCATTGCCTCAGGCAGGCCTGTTTCAGGGATCTGTGCTGGAAAGGCCCAAAGAACAGCGGTGGAAGCTAGGAAGTCTTTGCTAGCAGGATGAACGATCTGCCTCCACAGGCTGAGGGAGGAAGTGATACGGTAAGAAGCAGAGCTCGCCTCAGAAGTACCACAGCCATCCTTAGCAACAGTGAGGTCTCAAGCTCCTGAGGATAAGCAAAGCTGAATTGCCATCAAGAAAGCCAATGTGACAAGCTTCAGCAGGAGACTGAGCAGTGCATGATTTTTCTCTCTGGAGCCAGGCAGTAATTCTAAAATCGAGCATCAGAGCTTCCCCAAAATGAACGGGAGCCACCCTCTGTGACAACAACGAGATCCCAAGCTCCTCCTCCAATGCGAATAACCAAGTTCACCAGGAGAGCCAGCATGACCAGGTCCTTCAGCAGAACTGCCCAAGAGAACCATCAGTTTCCAGCAAATCCAACAGCTTCGCCAAGAGCTTCCCTTTCAGCCTCTTGACAGCTTCTCTAATTCTGCGTCTTATGCTGCTAGAATGGTCCTCAGATGGCCTTCCACACCCAGCACCACTCTGGTTCAGTTCAGTTCAGTGGGGTGTAACAAGTTGACCACACATGGGCAGTCCACCCCAGTCAGCTGCAGTGAGACTACGTTAGAGTATGTACTTGTCAAAGAAAGAAGAGCTGATCTTTTGCTCCAGAAATGCTTCACTGTTTTTGCACTTACCAGTATACTTAATTAATATTGTGCACCAGCTTATTTAAATTACTCCACCAGGGAGTTGAGTCTCACATGGAAAATAAAACCAAGTAGAGATACTGACCCAAGGTCAGGAAGCAGTTAATCAAATGTGCATTCAAGCTACTAATTTTCTTTTAGACTTGGAAATAAATTAACAAAGATAAAAAGAAAATAATATCCAATCGTAAAGCAGTATTTAATAAACTCACTATATAAGTAAAGTAATTATTATAATAAATTATTTTCTTTGAATATTAAAGAAAATAACATTATATAGATGTGTTAGAACCATTTTTTCTTTAAAATACATTTGGTTGTTACAGGTTGTTGCAGCTTGGACACACAGTGATCCTCCTGTTTTCAGTCTCCCCAACAGTGGGATTACAGGTGTGAGCCACCGCATCCAGACTGTGTGGCAGGCTCAGTCCACCCTGGGGAGGGGACCTGGTTCTGCATGTGGTGTTGGGAATTGAACTGTGGTCACTGCGCTTGCCTAAGCTCGCCTCAACAGAGCTATCTCACCAGCCTCTTAGCACTAAATTTTAAGATGAAAATTAAAATATTGTAAGTTAATAAGCTCAAAACAGGAGTGACATATTCATGTATTTATTTCAATCTATTTTATGATGTTTTACAGTAGAAGAAATATATTTTTAAAATATTTGCTATCTTATTAAGCACATTTAAGGACACAGTAGCACAAGGGAACATAAATCTCTGCCTATCAAAAAACAACATGGAACAACAGGAACAGCTTCTCAGGTAGGACTGCAGCGACCCAAGTGTCGCTGACTCTATTGTCCATGTGCAAAGTCACTTACCAGATGAACGAGAAACTCCAGCTGACTTAAAGACAATGATGGAGATTTAAGCTTAAGAAAAACATTAAAAACAGAAAGGACAAGTGTCTGAAAGCAGCACCAGATTCTTCACTTGCAAGTAAAGCTAGCCCAGTTTAAGCTTCATGGTATCCTCTTTCCTCTCTTAAATTCTCATTAAACCAGATACTTAACTTCATAATATCGGATTGAATCAATTTTCTTTACTTTATATTTCTTTTAATACACATTTAGGATTGATACCAATACACATATCTGTCTCCATTGATTAATATCTCTATTCCCTCAAGAACACTGAATTAAAAAACAGAACAACCCAAATGAAAAGTTAAGCAAAAGCATGTTGTGTATAATTCTTTGGTGGGAAGTTCTTAGCTGTACAGTGAAGTGAAAATACACCCAAAACACATATAAAATGTTAATGTTCCATGATTCAAGACAATTTAAAGATGTCCTTCAGTTCTTTACGTTCATTGCATGGGTTTGGTATTGAAATTTGTTACTAATTCACTCAAGTAACACAACGCATTACTGTATTATTTCACTGGATATTTTACATGACAGATTTTTCAGTAAGAATATCTTCAGAGTATTTTGTATTATGAGTTAGTAAATCTGACATATAACTCAGTTGGACAGGGAGATAGCTCCATAGAATAAGTGCTTGCCTGGAAAGCACAAGGTCCTGAGTTCAACCCCTGGTATCACCACCAAATATATATTCACATATGGTTTATGGGTTGACAAATTTCTTGACTTTTAATTTTTAATCTTTTATTTATTCATTTGACATAGGGTCTCACTACATGGTTCATACTCATAGTGATCCTCCTGTCCTAGCTTCTCCAGCACTGGAATTACAGGTGTGCACCACCACGCCCTGTTTGGGGGCCAGAACTACATGTGGTACTAGGGACTGAACCTGGGTCCTTGCACTTGTCTGGAAGGCGCTTAGACTGCTGATCTATCCCTGCAACCAGACAACTTCCTTAGGAAGTTGCAGTGTAGTCTGTAAGGGGCAATTTGGGTTCCTGACATAGGTGTTGTTTTCTTGCCTGAACTACTCTATTCCCTGACAGAAACACATCTCTTCAATCTTGTGTTTGTGTGTGTGTACTTGTTTTCTTTTGTTTCTGTGACATTAAATGGTACACTTCCAAATTCTTTGCAGCAGAGGTGCAAAAATGGAAAATCATGTCCTTTACGACATAATGAAAGTTAAGAATTGGTATTTAAGTTGTATTTTTCAGAATTGTATATTTCCTAAATTTAGTAAAATAATTTGTAATCCAACTGACAATGGGGATTCTTTGTGAATTCAAAATATTTTCTTTTCTTTTTCAGTATACTGGGGATCAAACTCAGGAACTTGTGCTTCCAGGCAGGGGTTAAGCTGTGAACTCACCCCTAAAATAGTAATTTTTATGGTATATAAATTTTACTTGCCTTACCATAGTAAACAACTTTTCGTTAAACTCACTCATGTCCTTTTTATTTTACAAAATTGACACCTCAGTTTAATCAAAATAATAAAGTCACTTATTTTTATCAGATTTTTCATTTCCAATTTTAAAAGACAATTTTAATCCAATCTGAAAAGCGTATTTCTAAATGTCCTTAATACTTTTCATCCTATATTAATTGCATATCTTTCCCTTAATGATGACATTGAAAACAACGTTGTCTCATAAAGTTATGAATCTCCTGCTTTCTGAAATTCAGGACTAAGTTTGCACAAAATCCTTGCATTTCCCTGGATTCTCCAAACTCCCAGGTGGGGAAAAGGAGGTTGAGGAGACAAGAGAATGAAATCCCAAAGTCAGGACTTCTCTAGGACATAGAAAGACCCTTACTGTGAAATAATTACGCAGCTGAGAGAAGAAGTGAGAAAAAACCCTCCCCCTTTTCACCAATAGAAATTTTACTTTAGCTACTTTTTCATGTAAGAATTACAGAACGTATTTTTTAAGATTTGTGAAAATGCTGTCTGTCCTATTTGTGTATATTTTGATAAAACAGAATAATCTCATTCCACTAAAAATACACCATACTTTGTTGTGTTCTATGATAAAGTGGTATTTTTTTCCTCAATACATCTCTTTCTGATTTATGTTCATATGTATTTCAGGTACTCTTGCAATTTCTATAGTAGCCAAGATATAATTAATTAGCACTACTCTTTATTGGTGCCCCTTTGTAGTGAAGTAGGAAATACAAGTAAATAAATATACACGGGAATTATAACGACTACCTTCCCAAAGCTAAATTTTGTTTAAAGAATCAAAAAAATGTTTAAAATAATGTTTAAAGATGATCAGATACTTGTCATACAAAAATCATTGCCGTTTGTATAGCTTAAAGACAGTTCCTTGCAGAGATTTTCTGAAGAGTAGGGCTATTACCGAGATACTCTCTAAATTTACTGCCCTATATCTGATCATTTGGGAAGGAGGTAGGATTGCAGAGTGCCTCGTTTGTCTAATACTTAGCATCCCTACAATTGGGGGGCTCAGCCCTGCCTAATTTCATCTGAGATGGAATCTGTCCAAATGTAAAATAAGTTTAATTTCCTTTTTTGCATTGTCATTTGTGTTTCATTTGGGAAGACCTTCATTTAAGATAGAGAAGATGTCAATGAATAGTAGTCTATGTCACTGAGTACATAACCCTTATTCTAGGATTCAGGTAAAACTCTTCATTGGGGGATCCTATAGTTGTTTCCTCGACATCTACTTTACCACGATAAAATTATATTTTGATTCCTGTGGTTGTGCTTGTTTTGGATAGGTTTAAAACTTTCAAATAGAGATTATTCAATATGAGAAAGTATGGAGATTTTATACATCTGTAAATAAATGTCTATTATTTAATTACAGTAATGTGACACAGATAACTTCTATAATGTTAAAAAGGCACTATATGAAGAAGTGTCTAACTGCAAACTGTGACAGCACTCAGGATAGGATGATGAATTACTCAGAATGAAAATTTAAAGAGATCACCAAGAGGCCCAGAGTGGCTGGTTTAGAGACACTTCTCACCCAGAGAGTCTCAGCACAACAACCCTGAGCTGAGTTTCTGTGGATACTTGTTTAGAACTCAAGAACATCAGCTCAAGAGATAAGGGCTGGCGAGATAGCTCAGCAGACTATGTGTTGGCTTAGGCAAGCACTGGGACGCGGATTTGACCCCTGGGCCCACATGCCATGTCTGCTCCCCATCCAGGCACACCGAGCCCACCATCAAGATCAAGTGTCGTGGTGCACGTCTGTAATCCCAGCACTGGGGAGGCTGAAAGCAGGAGGATCACTCTGAGTCTAGTGAGACTCTCTACCAAATACAGCAACAACAATAACAAAAAGAACAAGATGTGGAAGAAAAAGAAGATATTTGCACTATTTATACAGGACATTTCATCAAGGGAAGTGGAAGGAGCAGGATCGATTGCTGTGTGACACATTGTGACCTCATTTCAGCAAGCTGACAGGAACTACAGCCAGGACAAGCATCTCTTGATATGAAATTATTGTTGATTTCTTCTTACTTGGCACCCTACAGATCCTGAGCTAAGCTTCAACCACGTATTGGAGGAGCCCTGAAGCAGGGGCCATAGTTTTCCCACAATGAGATACATCTCAGCATCTAGGAAAAAAAATCCATCTCAAAATATGAGGTGTGATCTAAAATTATGGTGATTTTTTAAAATTAAAAATGTATTATAATAAAGCAAACATTGCCATTAACTGCCCTCAAAGTATCCCCCCTCTATTGGGTATCGCATATACTCTTGCTTCTTTCTAGAGCATTCTAGAAGTCCTTTTGCATGAGTTCTTTTATGAGTGCTGTCATGGCTGACTCTATCCTGAGTAGATTCAGGAATTTTATCTCCTATTATAATTTAGATTTTTGAGAAGAGCTAAAACACACATGTTGTCAGTTTAGTTGTATAAAATGGATGAGGAAATACAGATAACCCTTTTACAGGCTTGTCTTTTTTTGGTTAATTCCCTGTATTTTTTAATCATATCCTCTAAGGACACTTGTGAAGGAGGACTTCTAGAACTTCTTGTGAAAGAAACAAGAAAAATGGAAAAAAAACAAAAACAAAAACAAAAAAATAACCAACCTGTTCAATTCAATGTGGAGTACTTTTAGAGAAACTAATAGCTTTATGAATTTGATAGTAATATTTTCTAAAACCTAAATATTCATCATATAGCTGGGCATGGTGGCACACGCCTATAATCTCAGCACTTGGGAGGCTGAGGTAGAAGGATTGATGTGAGTTTGAGACCAGCCTGGGCTACAAAATTGAGCTCAAGGCCAGCCTGAACTGCATAGTGAGACCCTGTCTCAAAAAGACCAAAAAAAAAAAAACAAAAATCATCATATATTTGGATCAGTCCCTTGTACTTTCTTATTGAGAAGGCTCTCATGCTCTATTCCAAAAAGGGACAAAAAATGAAAGGGTAATGACTAGATCTTTAGTCCTTTAAACTCTCGAAAGTCCCAAGAACAAATTGCTTCATAGTCATTAAAGTTGGACATCAAGCCATTGCTCAGGAGCTCTGCTGGGAGCAGCAGAACATTTTTTAGAGTTTTCAGGGGCAAATCGTCCAGAATACCCAGGATTTGGATGCAGACTGAGCTAATGTCAGTGTGCGCTGACCTCTGAAATGTATGAGGCCCTGCGGTTTCGGGGAGGGAGGTTTTCCTGGGGTTGCACAGTGGGAAGTACAGAGGCAGAAGGACTTGTCAGCTGGAGATGGGTTTGTACAGTGTGCACCGCAGTGACCAGATGCTTCCAGGAGACAGATGTGACGGGAACTGGAGCTGGAACTGATAGAAACTGGAGGTTGCCTAGGCAACTAACAAAAACTGAAGCACACTGCCCATGAGGGCATTTTCTACTTCATTTTCCCCCTCTTCTAATTTCCTGACAAATCTTTGCTGGACATGTCATACATGATCTTCTGAGATGAAACAGGTAAGCCAATTAATTATATGAGGCCCAGTCAGAAGCAGTAACATTAGTGCTGTCGGTGGACCCCAAGATTGCAAAGTTTCCCTTCAGGAGCTCGAGGGTTTTTATCTCTTACTGTTTCTAGTTTTTACCACAGCAGCAGCAGTTTTCATTTAGGAAGAGACACGTTTCTCCCTGAGTGGTTATGCTTAGTCTGACAAGGGAGTGAGGGCGTTGATCCGATCTAGGAGCGTGTCCAGTGGGCCCACGATGCTCATCAAATGTTGAGCAACTGCAGGTAAGGGGCAGGGCCTTACTGCCTGCTTTCCATTCTCTTAGTGCAGTCATCCTTAGAGCTGAGGAGAAAACATAACTAGCAGGAGAGTGGGGAGCAAAACACAAGTTGGATCATACAATGCCCAATATACACGGAAGCTGAGTTGGAATGAAGGCCCGGGATAAGCAGCCTGGAAAGGGGTGGAAGTCAAGGGAAACAGCATGGAGCGGGGAGCCTTTCTGTGCACAGACTGCATGGACTGCATCTGACGTGATCAGAGCAGGGCTTTGGGCGCATTGTCTCCTCAGACTTAGCTTTGGGGGAGCGGTCTGGCGCAGGTAAACTCTCTAACAGTCCTCTGGCTGGGCTTTTTCACTCTGGAACAGTGGATCTGAGGCTCAACTTCTGAAACTTAAAGAGCTCCAGAGTAGTTCATGTGCACCTAGGTTCTGCGTGTGCGCTGAGGTGTCCACAGGTGTTGCTGGTCTTTTAAGTAAACTTTTGTGAAACTGGTTCCAATGTGCTCCTGTAGGGCTGAGTTTCTATTGTCTTCTCATTGACGCTCATCACTGTTAGGTCCCATCTAGAGATGACTTCTCATAGCAGGACCTTGCAAAGGTGGTTGTCTTCTCAGTGCAGGCACTTGGGCCAGCCTGAGTAGGTGCATGTGAGCACCAACAGGTATCTTTGTAGCTCCTATAAAGGCCTTAATGTAATGTTTTTAAAGGGTGATACTTTTACTCAATCCAATCCCCAGGAGGGGACTTAGACCCCTGGACCTGATTATGTCAAGAACACTGTTGGCAGGTAACAGAAGAGATGCTGATGAAGCATGCCTTTTTTCCTTCTTATTTTGATGGTTATGCAGGAAGCATTACTATACCTTTTTATTTTCAGGCCACTGAGGGCCTGCATGAGGGCCCATAGTTCAGTTTATTGTGCAGACTGTCCCTACAGGGTAGCTTCAGCCAAAACAGCTTTGTCCAAGTTGACTACAGAAAATCCTGCTGGGCTCCATTTTGAATTGCTTCCATCCATAAAAAAGCGTGCATTCATCATCCTGCTTTATTTTTGAGTCTGGTCAGCTTGAGAACTGTTCACTAGTTAGTGCCAGGCAGTTGTGGTCTGGTGCAGTCAGGTTGGTGGGCTGAAGTGCAGCAGGATGGCATGGCTTTATCTGGTGTCAGGTGAACACTTTTCCATGAGTCCTTGGTTCCCTGTGAGCCAGCCATTGGAGCTACAGCTGTTCCCGAGATCCGGTACAGCATGTGACACCCCTACAGCTAGGTCATAGCCTAAGGTGAGCCTGTTGGTTTCCTTGATCAGAAGAACAGCGGCTGGTGGGGTGCTGTGCTGAGACAAACAGGGCAGGCCTTGAGGACTGAACCTAAGAGTTTGCACAGGTCACCGCTGGGCGCTCCCAGTGGAGTGCGGGGAGTATGAGTGAGCATTGCCGACAAACAAATTGGATTCCACTTAGATCTAGAATCCCCAAGGCTATAGAGAGGAAGCCTTTTCCAGACAAGACTTTCTCCACTTCTGGGTTCCATCCAAACAGTTTCAGTCTTTTTCAGGCAAGATGTCATACAGGGCCCCCGGGGTTTTATGAGCCCAGGGGGCAGGAAACCTACCTACCTGGTCTAAGGACTCAATGTCTGTTTCAAAGCAAATCCCGGACGTCTGATTTTTGTTTGCATATTTGGGATTTTTAAAAGATGCCTTGTAGACAGTTTCTGCCAGATATTATAGTGGGTTTTGGCCCTCCCAGCGGGCAGCATGGGATTCCTTAGCCAGAAGTGCAGTGGTATTTTCTAAAACATGTGAGGTCAGCTATAGAAGCTCTTCCAAAGTGGATAAACAAATTTTGGAACCTCTGGGATGTTGAATTCAGCCAGTTAGCCTCTGAGTTCACAGGTGGGCTCTTTCTATCTACAGATGAAGAGAATTATCTGACAGGAGCCAACTGAAGGCAGAAGAGCACAACATTTAGGTCCTAGTAGGTGAATCAACATGCTGCAGGTGGCAGAAGATGGACCAGGGTACAGGGGCTTGGGACTTCAGGACAGAGGCCAACTGCAGCAGCCTGGGCAGCTCTGAGATCTTCAACTGGTGAATTCCCACTGTCTTCCTTTATAGGCCGGAGACATATAGATCAACAGTGTAATGGCCGATCTTTATTTCTTGGCTTTGAAACCTGTGGTTGTGTGGTTGTACTCCTAGTTTGTGGCATGGAGTACAGTTTCTTGTAAGTTGGCATTTCCCTGGGATGCAGTTTTACCATCAGAGGTATGTAGTTGATGTCATAAACTCAGGGAGAGTCGAGAAATGAATTTCTGGGTTGAGCTCATCTCTATGTGTATCTATCCATTGCCATTCTCTTTTTTTCTCTTATTCTCTTTTAATACCCTTTTTTGTTTTCCAGTAAAACAACTATTTGCTTGGGAGAGAGTATAGCAATAATTGAAACTACATTAGAAGCAGCATACATCTAAAAGACCAAAGTGACAGGCATTCCAAGCATAGTATTAGTGTTACACATTGCTATCCTCAGTGTCAAAAACCTGTTGGAGATTCTTAGAAGCCATTCTCTTCTTGAAGGACTGTGTTGGTAAACAGCAAATGTGGTGTGGAACTGGAAGGGACAAAGGAGCAGGCTGGCTTGGAGAGCAGGTTCTGATGACCTGGCTGAATCTGCTGCTTCAGCCTCCCCCTAAATGGCAGCAGAATTCTTAAATCTGGTGGAAATTGAGTCCAAGTGAGCTGGCTCTTTTATCCTTTCTCGGGATTGTCCCATGTAGAGGCCAAAGCAGTTGGCTTACAGGAGCCACCTGCAAGCAGAAGAAAAGATCTCTGAAGTCCAGGCAAGTGAACCCGGCAGACTGTGGGAGAAGCAGCCCAAGAGGGGCACATGGGCTGGCCACAGTCTGTCAGGCTCCCAAGGTGCGTTAGCTAGCAGATGCGTGGCTGGGTGTCTGTTTGTGCTTCCTGTGCTGTGGGATATGAGAGCTTGGCTGATGGTCAAGCCTGAGTTGAGTCCTTCCGCCATACCT
>PVKN010040816.1:0-10653 GCA_004027915.1 Capromys pilorides
TTTTAACAACTAATTTAGGTCCACCACCATTTGAATAGCATAGTTAATATAACAACTGTTATCTCATTCTTCATAACTGAAACCAGCATAATTTCTATATAAAAATTAGCGCAAAACAGCTATTAAATCCATCTTTAACCTCTAGTTGTAGCAGAAAACAATACAGTATGCTTAAGCATATTTATATTTTTGAAACATATACTATTTTAAAAGAATTTCATAAGATGTACAAAATAAAAGCCTTTACAGAAGATACTCAACATTAAAACAGCACAGAAATAATGTCGTCTTATGCAACTCAGCAAGCAGACCTTAGCAAATTTGGGTCTAAATTTTTGGCTCCTAAAATGAAAGAAACAGTTTTTTCTTTTCACAATAGAAAATACCATCCATGAAGGCTGGTTTTTGTCTAATGTTTGCAAATCTTTATATAGAACATTTCCTCAGAATTTTAAAAAATACAAAATGTAGGAAAAGTCACAATGTAAATCTTCAGCTGGTGAAGGCAATATTTAATGTAGTGTAGGAACATTTTCTGATGAGTCCATTTGCAGAGCTGGAACTAGAGAACCAGAGGATCCATAGATGAGACTGCCACGTGTATGTGCCACCTTTGAAGATAGCATTAGAACTTATTTCTTAAACAATTTAATCGCTCTTCTATAAGAAAGAGAATAGAACTAATAACCTTTAGATGCTAGTACCAGAATAATGCTAATGTATATTTAATCTTTGACATCAATGAGAAAAAATTGCAAATTTACTATAAGTGAAAGTCATAAGTTTTAGTAATGAAACATAAAATCTAGCCATGTGATAGAAGTGATTACAGAGTGCCTCAGTGTTAGATTTGTAGTATCTTCTAACACTGCATGCATATCCAGAAGGCCAATATTTTCAGTGAAAAAGCAGTGTTGCTAGGCACAGTGGCACATGGCTATAATCCCAGAGCTCCGGAGGCTGAGCAAAAGGATCACTGAAGGGTAGGAACCCAAGACCAGCCTGAGCAACATAGCAAGACTCAGCTTGCTAGAAGCAACAATTTTGCTGTTACTGTTGCTGGGAATCAAACTCAGAGCCTTGCTGGGACTCTACTCCTGAGCTACATCCACAGCCCCGAAAAGGAACCCTGTTAAGTACATCTTATGTTATGTCATTGTTACCTCATTATGTTATGTCATTGTTACCTCATTTGCCTACAGATTGCAGGAAATCTGATCATATCCTTTGGTGGGGAGAACATATTCATTGAAAAGTTTAGCATTAAAAAGCAAAGGTTTTTCCACATCACAAACATTGAAAACACTCCTTGAACTTTGAATCCACAGCTCTTATGTCAGTGTCTTTGTAATGTTTCATATATTGTTTATTAAGCTCCAAAGTGTCGGACACCGAGCATTGTATTGTTACTGCCTGAAGACAAGGGTGCTTCCTCATTTCAGGAGTGTTATCAGCTGATGACACCTGACAAGAAAAGCCTGGCTGGACTCCAGAGAGAATTCCTGAAGGTCACTGATTCTACGCGCATTGTAAAATGGGTTCTCTGGATCGTTCGTGTTATTTTCTTGCAAGTTCTGGAAATAACCTTGAGTCACATTGATTAGACCTTCAAGGAATTTGGGTGGTGACCAAAGACAACTTGTTCCAACTTTGTTAATGAGAAGGCAGAAGCCAAAAGAAGTGCAGGGAGTACTCCCCTGTCTCAGCACCTGGCCCTGCGTCTTCCCACAACCCTCTCCCAGCTTCTGTGGCCAAGTTTCAGTCAAGCAGTTCTAAGCATCCTCCTAGATGTAAAGCTTGTTGGTCATTCTGATTTGAAATGTAGCTCTTATCATTTTTTCAAGACATTATATTTCCCCTTTTTATGTAACATCATGTTCTATAGATTTATTATTATAATTCTTTGGGACTTACAACTCTGCAAGCAGTTACTGTGAATTCTTAATAAACAGTGTTTGTTAATAATATATAGGCTTGATATTAGAAAAAGCTTCCGTGTTTTGCTTTTGTGATTTTTTTTAATCTAAAGGAAACAATGTATACTATAGAAATTAAACGTGTGTGCTACATCTCTTGAGTTTTTGAGAATGATTTGAGTCCGAGCCCCCTTAAATGACAGATTGACCTTAGATATCTTTTCTAGCTTCCTCTACTAATCTGCTCTCTTGTATTAGCTTTTTCCAGGTATGTTTTCATACATTTTAGTGACTGCTTCAATAGCTTCAGAAGTCAGGAGTCCTGCTGACAACTGGGGTGCATGTCATGGACTGGCCAGAATCATTTTCTAAGCACAGGACATTTTTCTTACAGATGCCCTCTAGACCAGTGGTGGTGAATCTATGGCATGTGTGTTACTGTATCTTCCTTTAAGACAAAAGATGTTAATGTGTGAGGTTTTGTTTTGTTTGGTTTTTATAAACCAAAACTTCAATATTCAGTCTTAATTGCAGTGTTGGCACTCGTGATAAATAAGTGGGTTTTGGCGTGCAGTTTGGCACTCAGCTGCTAAAAGGCTTGCCATCACTGGTCAGACTGTACAAAAATTCTCCAGTGCTTAATCCTACATTTGGTACTTTAAAGTGCCTTGAACCTCTGTTTTGATTTCCTTGCCTCAATTTCTAAAGTCTGTAGCATTGACGAAGAATTTAGACCATTTTGGACAAAACAATTTTTTTCTAGGACCAAGTTGGCATTTCCTATTTACTAGATTCCATAATTAAATAATCATGGTTTTTGTTAAAAGGAAACTTGGATTGTGACACTTAGAACAATTTATGTTCTCAAGTTCAGAATAGATGAACTTTAAAAAAAAATTGCTCTTAAGTTGCCTGCAGGACCAGGTCTTCTGTATCCAGTCCCACAAGTGACAGTGAGGACCTGTGTGGTGAATGGCCAGGACCAGGCTGTGCTTATCAGATGCAGACTGCACTGGTCCTGGCCATGCTTAGGAGGAAGGAGTGGAGCTCAAGAATGAAACAAAGGAAGGTTAAAAACAATCACCAGGTACAGGTCAAGGAGCAAGAAAGGAGTAGCTGTTACCATGGTCTTTTTCTACATAAACTTAAAGCAGATTTGTTAGATTCTGCACTGGATATTAAAAAATGTTTTTTAAATGTGTTCTCATCTTCCACGCTCTGTCACACTCCACAACTTTAGAAGCCACTGGGACTCTGCGTTGGTGAATACTCCCGTGAAATGTCCTGAGTAGCTGGTGGTTGCTAAAAGGAACTTTCTTAAGAAATTTTAGGTATTGAACCGTGCTTTTCAAATTTTATTTTTCCACCAATAACATTATCCTGTTGTAGTAAATGGTATTTCAAAGAAATATTCATACATTTTACACCAAAAAAATAGTCCTGTGAAGAGCAAAGGAGATTTCCTTCTGACCCTCTGAGTTACCACTGTTACATGTGACTCTCCTAAGACTCCCTGAGAGTGAGCAAGAGGACAGCCGGTGGCTGCCACGGCTCCTCCACAGCCTATGCCTTCCTAACTCACCAGGGTACAGGCAGTTCCCCCTTAGTTCTTAGCTTTTTGTGTAACAGTAGTCACTGAAGCTTCTCAGGTGGATCCCTGTGACTTCTGCCTGCTGTATCTCACACTCCTGTGTGACCATGTCCTGGGGTGTGGGCTGCATCTCCTTATCTACATCCAAGCAACGGAGTGGCAGAACTGCAGATGTCACTTCTCAGGGTAGGTGGCAATAAGACCCAGCTTTGCCTGCCATGCCTACTCTTATTTCAGTGCTTTAAGAAAACCAATTGCAATGTTCTGAGATGCACTGTGGAGAGGTCCACGTAACAAGAAGTGGGGATTTCTGGCCAACATTTCAATAAAACTGAGGCCTTTCTTCTACAACCTACAAAGAAGTAAACCGTGGGCTGGTGAGCTAGCTCAGCAGTCTAAAGCACCTGCTTAGGCAAGCTTAGGCAACTGCAGGGACCATGGTTCGATACCTGGCACCACATGCTGCGCCAGCCCCATCCCCAGGGCAGTCTGAGTCGGCCATAATATAAGTAAATAAATAAAGTTTAAAACAAAGAAATAAACCGTGCCAATAGCACAGTGCATTGAAGAGGGATCCTCACTCGGGAGCCTCCATATGACTATGACCTTGGAAACCTTGAGCCACACCCAGATTACTGATGCAAAGACATGGTGGTAATGTTTGCTGTTGAAGCTATTATACTGGGGAGTATTTTTTAATGCAATCATATGGAAAACTGATACAATGCTAGGACAAAAAGACAATGGTATATGCCAACTCCAGACTTAGGGTGAAAAGTCAGGGAAAATCCAACCTGATGTTTTACTGTTTACAGAAAAACTCAATGGGCACATTATCCTGATGAATCAGCTATCTTAACCTCCTCATCCATAAATAAAAATAGTTAACCAAATTCATGCTTTTCATGATACTGAAATTTGATTGTTGTGCCTTTGAAATTAAATTAGACTACAATTAAATCCTAACTCTAAATTGTGTCCCTTTTTTAAAAAAACTTTATCTTATTTATTTATTTATTTATTTATTTATTTATTTATGTTATGACTGGCTCAACCTGCTCTGGGGGGTGGGGCTGGTGCAGCATGTGGTGCCGGGAATCCAACCATAGTCCCTGCAGTTGCCTAAGCTTGCTTAAGCAGGCACTTTAGACCGCTGAACCATCACGCCAGCCCTTGTGTCCCTTTTAACTCACATATTCATTCTCCTTCAAATGGGATGAAATTATCTATTTAAAGGATACAATTCTATGGTTCTATAAAAGTATTCCCATAGTTTAGCCAACATCTTTCAAATTTCCAATCACATTAATAGCTTTCCTAGATGGCAGGCTGAATGATTCTTGGGACAACAGAGACAGAAAACAAGGCAACAAGTGGAAGAGACTGTTACTTAAAAAAAAAAAAAAAAATGCAAGCAAGCCCCTCTTTTCCAGAACCTATCCTGTTTCCCAAAATGAGAGGTATGGCCAAAACATTTCTGTACAAACTTTTTTTTTTCTGTTGTGATGAAAACTAGATTTTGTGGAAGAGAAGGCTCTTTTTTGCTTTATGAAAAAAACAAATGAGGATACTTTCTCAAATTGTTTTCAGTAGATGGATGACAGCCACAGACATGCTATGAGAGAAACAATTACATCCTTAATTACATATGTGTCAATTTTTCCTCTGAATTTGAAGCTACTGTTGCTGGCATAGTTTTTCCCTGTGTATGTAATTGTGCCCTGAATCCTTTTCCAGTATTGGTCCATCAAATCTTAGTCTCTGGAAACAGAATAATGGCTCTTGCTTTGGAAACCCCACCTATTTTCTGATGTTTATCAGAAAGGGACCAGACGGACATGTCTACTCTTTTATCTTTTTAACATTGAGGTGCTGGCGATTAGACCTAGTGCTTCGTGCATGCTAAGCCAGTGCTGTACCACTGAACTAACTAGACTTCTGGTCCTGCTGCAGCCATTCTTAAATGCTAGGTGGCAGGTGGTGACAGCTTCTTGAAGTGCTTCACTGAGAAGCACCTGCCTGTCCACTAGAAGCCTTGGGAACATCCTTCCTGCACTCTTGGGGATGTCCCATGCATACTTTGTTGCACTCTTCCTCACTTGGCATTCGGGTCAGTAACCGCCTTTCTTGACCATCCACCGCCACATATACCCCCCCGCTCCACTCGCCACTATCCATAAATGCTTACAAATTTTTAAAGGAAATATTGTCACACCAAACCAGGTTTGTCAAAGAAAATGAAAAAACTTCCTGAAATGAACAGGTCACCAAATCACTGAGAGGCACAGAGAAGCTACTGCCTTTTTTGGAAACGATGCCTTAGCTATAGCTTATGCCAAGGAATGCTTCTGTTTTAAATTGGTGTTCTCACCTCTCCACCCTGAGAAAAGCTTCCGTCTCTCCCCTCATCAGGTAGTAAAGAGAATGATTGCATACTGTTTTTAATTGCAGGTTTACATGGGCCCACAATTTCAAAGCATTGATTTGTTGGTCTGTAATCTACATTTTAGCACTTTGAGCTACACTTAGGCAGCATGCCAGATGTGTAAAGTTGAAATTTAATGACAATATCTCAGTAGCAGCCCCTGAATTCATTACGGGACCCCTACCGAATATTAACGGGCCACTAAGCAAGAAAACAGAAGCAGCTTTTTTCTGTTACCTTTTTTCTCTTTTTGAACATGGGGAGACTGAAAGCAATTACCCATTTCATGGAAACCCTCTCCCAAAAATCTCCAAACCAGAGTAACCTGCAGTAGTTGCAGTTGTGTGCATGCCACCTAATCAACCAAAGGTTAATTTTTAATGCTTTAAAATACTAGTTATGCTGCCCATTTATCAAGTTGGCACTTTTCATGATGACTTCATCAAGCATTTTTACTTCCTGGAGATGTGTACAAGAGAAATATTATGAACAAAATCACCATGTTATACACATTGGAAGGGAAAAGAGATCTAAATTTTCAAAAGCAAGATTTCTCATCTAGAGGACAGAATTTGGCAAGCACAGCACTATAAATGTTTTGCAGTAGGTAACTGGTGGTGGCTAGATCCCAGTAACACCCATGACCCTAATTATGACAGAAATAGCCAGTGTCCCCTGAAGAGGGAGAGAAAGAGTAGAAAATTAAACCAATTGAAAACCACAAGGGCAGGCCGAATAGTTCAGCAGATTAAAATGCCTGCAAGCAAGCACAGGGGCCAAGGGTTCCATCCCTGGGCCTGCCATGCCAGCCTACCGCTGAGGCATGCTGAGAGGGCAACTGAGACTGGGTGTGGTGGCACACACCTATAATCCCAGCCCTTGAGAGGCTATACACAGGCGGATCACTGAGTCTGATCTAGTAGTGAGACCCTGAACACCCTGTAGACCCTTCCCCAAAAATACAAAAAAAAAAAAAAGAGAGAGAAAGAAAAAGAAAGAGAAAACCACAGCTACAGAAAGATGAAAGAGATTTTTTAAGAAGCAAAAACTAAAACTGTTATTGCATTCTACCTTAAAAAAATATTTCAAACTTATGAAAAACGTAAAAGAACATGAGCACCTACATACGCAGAACCCTGCCTCAGAAGCAATGTCCTGTAAATATCAGTGCAATCTACTGCAAACCCTTCTGGTCCTCCTCAGCCTTCTGTTCCTCTGCTGAGGGCCCACCGGTGTTACAGTTGCTGGGGTGCTCTGTGAAAGTTAGCTACTGGGGTGCTCGCTTACTTTTGTGGCCAGTCTTCAGATTTTCTCATTCATCCCTCAAGTCAACATTTCTGCCCTCTTTCTGAACAAAACAAGAATCAATCACCCTTCTTTCATCTTAGAAGTTTTTGGGTTTTGTGGGTTTTTTTTTTTTTTTTTTGAATTTTAATTCTTAATTTTAACATCTGAACATGGTCAATATTTTTGGGTTTTGTGGTAAATGCTGATTTTTTCTCCATATTTATCAGCTATCTGCTCTTCACACCTTCTTGCATTCCATCTTATCCCTGGGACAACGGTCTTTCTGCCTTCCTTTAGAAATGATGCGCTGCCTGTGATCTGCTCAATTTCTGCTTTTCTGAACATCTGTTTCCTTCTCCTTTGTGGTGTGATAGTGTGTCCTGCACTGGGAGTTATATTATTTCAGCACTTCTCTAATAATTATCTGGTTTCTCATATAACTGTAAATGCCTCAATCTATAAACACCTTTTCCCTCTTGGCTGATTTTACATTACTCTCTTTTACCATTTCACTATAATATGTCTACTTGTGTGTTTAGCTTTATATGTGTTTGGGGGAGTTGTTTGTTTGCACAGATAGGTATTGAACCCAGGACCTTTGCACCTAAGTTATATCCCTGGCTCTTTTACTTTTAATTTGGAGACAAGGTCTCATTAAGGCTAGGTTCAAAATTGCAATCCTCCTACCTCAGCCTCCCAGAGCCCTGGGATTATAAGAGTATGCCATTCTGGAAGTCTATCATTCATATCTCCTCAACTTTCAGTATTTCCATCTCACCGTATATTCATTGTAATACATACTCTCCTGGCGCTGTCTAATCTCACTATCCAGTGAGTACTTAACTTAAATGATTATTTTACTTTTTTTCTAAAAATCCTATGTTTTTCTCAAGTCTTCCTGCTCTTCACTGATACTCCTTTCCTGTGTCTTTTGCTCTTTGACCATTTTAACTTTTTTTTTTTATTTTATTAGTGCACGCCTGCATCACATGACGAGTACCATCATCATGGGGAGGTGGTCCATGCACAATGCACATCTTCACTCTTCGTACTTCTCCTTCCCTTCCCCTTACTCTCTCCGCATTCTCCTGGTCCCCCTCCCACTTGCAAAAGATACACTTACCTATTTCCTATTATCTCTCACTTTTCTCTTTATGTTTTGAGTTTCTCGTGTAAGAGAACCCATCCATTATTTAAGCTTTTGTGTCTGATTTATTTTAACATGGTCTCAAGGTGCATTCATTTTCCTGTAAATGACTTATATATTCTTCTTTATAACTTTTATCCTTCTTTATTTATACTCCATTAGGTATAAGTACCACATCTTTATCTATTCATTTGTTCATGAACATATAAGCCACTGCCAGGATTTAGCTATTATAGTTGTGCTGCTACAAACATGGGTATGCACGTATTACTATAATAAGGTGTCTTTTACTCCAGGAAAGATACCTAGAAGAGGATAAATGAATTGAATGGAATTTCCGGTTGCAGAGAAGCTGTTTATTTGGTTGGTCTGGTTTACTTTTGGTTTTGTGAAACAGGGTCTTGTTATGTAGTTCAGGTTGGCCTTGAATTGACTCTGTAGCCCAGACTGGATTTGAACTCATAGCAGTTCTCTTGCTCATGCCTCCTGAGTACTAGGATTAGAGGTGCATGCCACCACACCTGGCTAGTCAGTTTTTTGAGGAATCTCCACAACGATTTCCATAGTGGTTGTTCTAGTTTACATTCCCATCAACAGAGAAGTATTTCTTTCTCCCCTGAAGTCTCACTAGTGCTTATTAATATTTTATTTTCTTTGCAATGGTCATTCTGGAGTGAGGTAGAATTTCAGTGTTTTAATTTGCATTTCTCTAATAGCTGGAGTTGTCAGACATTTTTTTCATGTATTTATCAGCTATTGTACTTCTTCTGAAAAGTGTCTATTAATTTCAGTTCCTTGTATTTTGATTTGGTTTTGAGGGTAGAGAAGACTTTAACCATTTAAAATCTATTTTTATTCTGTCTTCCATAATTCTCCTACCCAAGTTTCTTGAGGACTTAATTCTGTTATGAGTAATCTTTATGCTGCCTCTTGCTCACGGTGGTTGGTTTTCTTGGGTGGCTGATCATTTCTTTCTCCTGGGAATGTAGCTAGGAATGGCTTTCTACCTGAGGGTTTCTAAAAAGCTGGTGGGAGGATACTCTATATGGGCCTTGTATTGGCACCCATGATCCTCTCTGGGCATCTTCAACCCAGCATCATTTTCTCATATTGAGATTTCTAAACATGAGAGCGCTGGCTAAAGATGTATATCTTTACATGTGCCCATATACCTTCTTGTTCGCTTACTACTAGCTAACAGTACTTATGTATTGTGAATAAGGGTCCTAAGCAAGATATATGCACTTATTGGGAACTTTTCCTAGTTTTTATTCTCCTTTCTTTAAACCATATGTTTATTTGTTCTTTTGGAGACAATCTTCTTGTGCAGTCCAGCTGACCTTGAACTCAGTCTTTCTGCCTTGGCCTTCTGAACGCTGGTATCATATAGCCACCACAACTGGCTAAACATTTTTGACATTTTATATTTTTTAATTTTTATTTTTATTAGTTTGTGTTTGCAGTACATAGTAATTACATTCATTGTGGGGAGTTGATATATAACACATCTTATGTTTATATTCAGTAATTCTGTTATCTAAAGCAGGGTCTAATTCTGTTATGTTATTTCTGTTGATTCTTTTGTTAACTTGTTATCTTCAGTGCGACTTACCTTTCTTTCCATTTTATTTTTTAAGGATTTTTTGTCTTCTTATTTATTTATCTATTATTACTTTTAATAAGAAATAACAATGAGACAGTTTCAAGAGACATTAGTAGTATAACCACAATAATTAATACAATGCATATTGGTGTCTTAATAGTAGTTGTTCAGAGTACAAGATGTAGACATGATAACTTTTTGAAACACTATTGGTACAAATATTTCTTCTCATTGAACTGAGAGAAAATAGTCGTATGCATAGGCCAATATTCCATAATAGTAGTAAGTTATCAGCAGAACTGGCATTGTTGGAAGCTGTTGACTTGAGCCTTTTACAGCTCAGCATACTTATCTGGCTTTACTTCTTATATCTTCTGGTTAAACTTTTCTGCTGGATGGTTAAGGCCGAGTTAAAGCAAGACCTGTATAACAAAACATGTAACTTTTGTACCTGACAAGGTCAGTCAAATCTCTGCAGGATTTATCTTGAAACCATGTACAGGGTTTTGTAGAACTTTTATCAGTGTCAGACATCTAGATGAGTCACAGCCATTATTTGACCAGTTTGCTCTCTGGGAAAGCCTGAGAGAATGTTTTCTCTCTAGGTGACACTTCTTAAGAACACTATACATCGTCAGTCCCTTTCTGTTGCTCTCACATTATTCCAAAATCTTATTTATGACA
>PVKN010040817.1:0-10654 GCA_004027915.1 Capromys pilorides
CTACCTCTTAAGAGCACATTTAACCATAAAGTCGTCGGTGCATGAGTACCCTCATGATCCAGTCACATTCTGAAGCCCCACCTCTGAAGAGATGAGACTTCAAGAGGACATTTTAGATCACAGGCACACGATTCTTCATCTTCTCAGTTATCCATTACCTATTTAACTGCTACTCTATATGAAATTAAAATAACTTGCACAGTAATTATCATCTACTTTACGTTGGTTTTACAAATTGGACAGTGGGTTGAGATGATGACTTAATGTCCAGTACAGCAGGCTAAAACATTGGTATGTGTGTTGCTGAAGTGCCAGATGTCTAGCATCTTGGTTCCTAAGGATAAGGCACAGCAAAAAGTCCTCAAAAGATAGATGTATATTTTAAGTCAATGTAGAAGAAAGAAGGGACAGTGACCAATAGCTATCTAACTCTGGTGTCACAACATTGCATCTTAAGAATTATGATGTCCTTCCTTCTACTTTTTTTGTTTAGAATTCAAGAACTATGACACTTTATGTACCTAATTCTACTCCACAGAATTCTTGCTATTTGTCAAAGTAGTGTGTCAAAAAACAGTATGTATATTTTAAAAAAAATAAGAAAGCAAGATGTTAAAAGTATGGCGACTCCTCCCCCCCCCCATTTTTCTAGTATGTTATTTATGAAGCAGAAAAGGTTTTGAGTGTCTGTCCCATCTCCACTTTCCCATAGTCCAATGTTTCAGTTTGGGTTTTCCAGACCAAATTAAGTTCCTGAGACATGAATTCTAGTGTAAGTGATTTAGAGCTGTTGCTGGGAATCATCATTTCCTTGGTATCTTTTTCCTCCACACGGACAGGTTAGGTGGCATTCGGAGGCTAGAAAGCCTTGTGGTAGGAATACAGGTTTGCATGGGAGGTCTGGTCCACATGAGAGAGCAATGGGGGTGAAGAGAGGGGAGAGGCCAGAGGAGAGGAGAGATGAGCATGTCGTCATACTTTATTATATAGTATGTGGTATGTTTTATTCCTTAAAGTTCTATACTATGAAGAGCTTCAGGAATGGAAATACCACTCTGTCAGCTCATGATCTGTTCCTAAGGCTTGCATTGAGGAGTTTGTTCCTGGTAGATACTAGATTATTCAGGGGGTGCATTTAAAATCAAAGGATGTTGGAAATGAAGTTCCGAGTTTTTAAATTTATCTTATGACATTTCCAAATATTATGAAACAATCAATGTTTTTAAAGGAGCATGTGAGTTTTAAGAATTAATAAATGAGATACTAACCATCTTTTTTCAGAAGGGAAGTTCAAGAGGGAGAGCTATGTCACAAGGAAGAAGTAAGTGTGGCAAGCCAAATAAGAACAGAATATCTCAAAGTAAAAGTCTCAGCCAAATGGGGGGGGGGATGTAGCTCAGTGTGAAGGCCTTGAGTTCAATCACCAGTACCGAAAAAATGGTGGGCTGAGGGGAGCGGGGAGTCTAAGAAGTTGGTCAGTGAGTCAGAAACACAACAGAGTAGAAGGTAGATGGCTGGCATTATCATTAACATTAAATCATGCATAAATGAAAACACTCAAAGGCAATTTTGTAATCTAATTTATAGGCAAGAAAGAGCTAGTGCCAGTGAGTTTGGCAGAGATGAGCAGTAAGATAAGGAGGCCTCTCAGAGTGAGACCAGAAATTTGCAATAAAGTTAAAACCTGTGGATTGCTCTCCCCATCTGTATTTCTATAGCAGATTGTATGGCCAAGGGCAACATGATGTAAAATTCATATGACTCTGAAGTTGCATCATCAGTTTAGATAGGTACCCAAAACACTACCCACATGACCCAATTTCTCTTGAGTAAATTATTCAAAAGACAAAAGATGAAAATATGACTTTCAGTTGGATCTAGCTATAATTTTCTTGCAGACTGCATTCAAGTGGCTCGAAGACACCTTTTATTCCTGTGTCTCTGGTTGGACTCCAGAAACACCAGGAAAAGATTTATCTGTTCCCAAGGGAGCATTTGCAGCCATCACAGTTGATGGCTTCTGCTATGGTCTTTAGTGTGCCCTGAATGAGCTCATCTATCTCCCAGGATCTTATAAATAAAAGTAGCATATCCTGTGACCTTGATGCTGACCCTAGGAGAAACTGCTTGGGTGTGTCCCTTGGGTGATGGGGACGTTCACTGCTGAGCTATCAGTTTGGTGATGAATTTCTTGTGATAGAGAAAAAACACTTTGTGTATTTGTGGTCATCTCCTAGACAGTGGCTTGAGTTGCTTTTTAAATTTATGGTCTAGAGACTGCATGTGACAAATTTCAGGCCCTTAGGTTCAACTAGACTTATTTAGCTGTGTCTCTAGATAAAATTTAAAGTAGTTCTAGATGAAAATAAAATTAAGAGCTTTGGGAATGTTGATAATGATAGAAAATTGAGAATTAAAAGAAGGACTACAAAATGTTCAGACATTGAGCATATTTATTCGAAGTGTGTTGTAAATAAAATGTAATGACATAGACTTGAGTTTCGACTACTAATGATCAGGAGCTGAAAAAATTGTGCATAGATTTATGTGGGCATTACTAATTCAGGGCAGTTCTATTTGTATGGACTTATTTGCATTTATGTTTTTCCCAAGTTAAAAAAGAATACCCCAGGGTCTGCTTAGAGCATGGGGAATTAAACACACAACACTCATTAACAATCCCATGAATTGTGCAGTCTGCTTGATTCCCTAAACATTTTGCAGAAAGAGATCTCTGCCAGTGTGCTGCACACAACAACCACTTCCAGATTGGAAAGCTTCGTGGAGTGACACAGTATTGAGAAGCAAGCAGCCATATGGGAGGTCTGTCACCCAAAGCACAGCTTTTGAGCTAGATGTCGTCTCAGGACAAGGCTGAACAAGGAAGCTTGAGTAGATGTGACATGGCCAGGCATGTGATTAAGCTTAGCATTTTAAATTTTCTGCAAGGGAATTTTTCACTGCTGATCTGGGTCTCAGAACTCTTGGACTCAGTGTGAAAATATGGAAGCTGTAGCAAGTCACACAGTCATTGCCAGACAGGCAGTGTCACTGTGAAAAGGGTGGCCTTTGATCTTGACAGATTTGGGCCTCTCATTTACCAACTGGTTGACCTAGTGATCATTGTTTACCCTTTAAGCTTTGATTTCTACTACTGAAAAATGGGCACAAAATCATGACTTACTTCCTGGATTACGATGAAGAATCTATCACAAAGAATTGCCTAGTGCACAGTCAGCACTTGAGAAATTGTGGCTTTTTTTTCCTTCTTAAAAAAGCTCTTAGACCCCAGAGATCAATCCATTTTCGAAGCAATTTCATTAGAATTTGCAGTTGCTGTAAACCAATGGGCAGATTGCCTGGATTTGGGGTTGAAGGCAATTTAATTCCAGTGTCTCCATTCTGCTTTGTCTAGCTCTGCATTCAGGCCATAAAAGGTAAGTTGGCATCAGCAGCCAGCTGTTGCTACCTCCATCTGAATGCCAATGTCCCTTCATCTATTGACATAGGAAGAAAGTAAATAAGATAATGTCCTCAGAATTTTCTTTACACTAAACATGTAATTAGCCACTTACCCATGATGAGTAAAATTTAATTTCAGCTAAGTGAAAAGGAATGCTGATTAGATTTATTTTATTATCTGTTTACTTTCTGGGAAGAGGGCAGCTGGATAAAATCTCTTCTTGAGCTGTATTTTTCACTTCCTGCAGTGCTTACCAATGAAATATGCTAAAACTTGCAGGAACTGCACATACAAATGCAAATAATAATTCAGCCTGCATTTTCCATCCTTTCATTTGTTAGAGTGAAGGTTATCATGGCTGCAGATGCTGTCTGCCCAAATGCAGAGGCAAGAAAGGACAGGAGGAAGCCTGGGAGACGGAGAGACAAAGGCCCACAGGGCCTATCCTGGGCAGTGCTGCCAACTGCTCAGGAGGAGGGTCTGCCCTGCTTGCCCGCTCGCCTCTGTGCCTCTCTGCCCAGTGACTTTGCTCCCCTTCAGCAGCTCAGTGCCCCAGGCTGAGCCCCTTCTTCCCCAGGACTCTTGGCTGCCAGAGTTATTGCTCTCAGTCCTCAGTTCCTAAGGCCCTGCTTCTGAAGGGCCTTGCTCCTAACTGACAGTTGTAAAGAAAAACATAGAATAAATTCCTGTGAAGCTGGTAAGAAATTATAGCAGCTTTGTTCATCTTCTCATAGAATGTGCTATTTTTATAAAGTGGGTGCTTTTAAGTGTCAATATTTTAACTGTAAAAATAAATCACAAACAGAAACTTTTGGTAGGGCTTCAAGTCACAAATTCAGCCTCAAACTTGTGTTGGGGTGTGGGGAACACCTGTGGGTTCTGTGCTGAAGAAGTGCTTGGATGAATTCAAACAGTCTAAGGGGTGTGCAAGGCATCACCCTGGAACAACATAGAGCAGAATTTTTAAACCATTCTATTCAGACTGTCTTGCTCTAGGAGGTAATAAACTTCTAACCTTTGGAAACCTGTAAGCGAAGCTGAGATAGCTCCAGAGCTAAATGTTGTAGAGAGGATTCTACAGTGGTGATCCAGAGAGCTAAGCCTACTTTACATAATCTAGACTGAGGGGATTTAATCTGCTACAGAGACTGGGGACGTTGGTCAAGGATGCAATCTGGAGAATAGATTGAGAAAGTATCCAATGTCCTTAGGCCTAAAGGAGCAGGAGGCAAAGGTGGTGTTTCAAGGATGAGAGAATGCAGCCTTTCTGGTCAGTGCTCACACTGGTGCTGCCCAGGGGGAGCTGGGGCCATGGAAAGAGGGGCTCTCTGGGGCTGGAGCCTCAGAGGGAGCGGTGCCTCTGTCAGAGACCTCCTACCAACCCCAATGAGAGGAGGAGGAACGCTGTGACCTTTCTTTCTCTCCTCTCTGGCAGTGTCTAGCCATTGCTCCTCATGGGCTGCCCCGGCTTCTGATCTGTCAACTCAGCAATGGGCTGAGGTATGGGCAGCCACCTCCTTGTCAATCTGCACACTAAGCATTTAACCAGATAGACTCTGAATTTCTTTTCAAGCCTGACAAACAAAAACAAAAACATATCTAGTGTTTAAAGATTCCTCTGGTACCAGTATCTGTCTATTTCTAGTAAAAGAGACCATTGGCCATCTAGAAAATAAGTTTATACATTGTACCTGTGGTTCCAGAGAAAAATTATTATTTGCTTGCCACCTGGTTCCAACATATTGGTGAATACTCTGGTCATGTGTTGTGTCACAGGCTATAATAGGAGGGTGGGACTTACAATCACTTTACTCTGCTCTTCTTTTCTTCATTGTTCTTGATCTTAGATGGAAAAGTATTGATTGTTAATTGTTTTCTAATGTATTTAGTACAGGGTCTACAGGGTCTCACTACGTAGATCAGACTTGAAGTGATTTTCCTCTTTACAGCCTCCCAAGTGCTGGGATTACATGTGTGTGCAACCACGCCCAGGCTCAGTCGCTCTCTACAACGCTACCCTTGGGGCAGGGCTGGCACGGCACACCAGGAATTGAACCTGACCACTGCTAAATTCTTTATTCTTAACTAAAATAGCACTTTCCTCATGCCTAGAGGTTTTGGAAATGGTGGTCAGAATGGCACACTTTCTTTTCTTTTTTTTGCAATTAAACTTCTTTTTATTAAAATATTATATAATCTGGATTATTAAAATATGTTCATATAAAAAAATCTACCATAAAGGCTAAATCACTTGGAATGATAAAAAGGAAAATTGAATCCATGGCTTTGGACAAAATACATTACTGCTCTCAAATGAACAAAGACAATATCCACATTCTCATTTTACTTTTATAAAAGACTCTTTATATTTCTGAAAGCACACAGAAGCAGGAGAAATATTTATACTTTCATTTTTGAATTTTGCCCAACATGTAAAAAAGAATATTGTATATTTTCTAATTAATGACAAATCTTTGTTTTTTATTTTTTATTACTTTTAATAAGAAATAACAATGTGATAGTTTCAAAACATGTTAGCAGTACATTCACAATGATTGACACATTGTATATTGTTGTCCTCACAGTGGTTATATAGAGCACATGGTGTAGACATGATAAATTTTCTAATGGGTATTGGTAAGAAAAGAAAGAAAAGAAAAAGTTTCTTCTCTTTGCACTAAGAGGAAGTAGTTGTATATATAGTCCAATGTTCCATAATTGCAAGGGGTTACTGGTGAAACTGGCAATGTTGGAGGCTGTTGAGTTAAGCTTCTTACAGCTCATCATACTAATCTAGCTCTGCATTTTATGCCACATAATTAAGCTTTTCTGCTGGGTAACCAAGGGCAAGTCAAAGCAAGACCTGTATAACAAAACATTCATCTTTTGTATCTTCCAAGGTCAAATCCCCTCGGATTAATTTTGGAACCAGGTAGAACTGTTATCAGTGCCAGCCATCTGGATGAGTCATGACCATTGCTTGACCAGTTTGCTCTCTGTGAAAGACTGAGAGAATGTTTTTTTCTCTAGGTGACTCTCCTTAGACACACTATACTTCATTTATCGCTTTCCTCTGAGGTCCCTTAATCTCGTTGAACAGAAAATTTGGGAAACTACTGAGTTATAGGATGTTATAGAAAAGTTTCACTTATGTCCTGAGTTCTCACTGACCTTGAAAGGCTAGGGCTAAAATATTGGCTATCCTCATAGCCCTTTTTTTCCTCCAATTTTTGGTCTGTTAACTTACATTCTCAGCCCTCCAGTAGAGAAGCTTCATTATACTATTACTCTATAACATAGGTAATTGAGCTAAACATCACTGTCTTTCTGAATATTAAACATCTTAGATTTAGCTTGAAATTGGTATTTTCCATCAATCATTGATATTCTAATAAATCTCTAGAATGTGAGAAAAGCATTTACACATTTTTACACAGACATTTAGAAATCCAAGGATGTACAAAATTGTAACCTGTCAAGCCATTGGCATTTTGCCTAGTCTCTTAATCTCAACTAATACCCTTTTTTGTTAACCAGCCATTTACTTGAGAGAGTATAGAAGTAACCGAATTTACATTAGAAGCAGTGCACATCTAAAAGACCAAAATGACGAGCATTCCGAGCATAGTTTTAGTGTTGCATGTTGCTATCATCACTGTGAAAAACCTTTTGAAGGTTCTTAGGACCAATATCTAATTCATCCCGTGTAAATAAGTGCATGATTTTGCTCCTGCTATGTTTCCTCTCTTTTCTGCTTCCAGTCATTTTGTTGTTCAATCCATAAATCTTTGATTTCCATTCAGCTGTGTTATGCCTTTCCATTTTTATTTCTTCTTTAGATTTCTTACACTAGGGAGACTATATGATATTTAAACATGTAAGTCTGGTTTATTTCACTTACAAGTATATGTTCAATATACATCCATTTATATATGAAGTCTTCCAGTTTATCATTCTTTATAGCTGAGTAATATTCCATGTAATACCACATCTTTTTCAACTATTCTTCAAATGATGGACATTTTGGTTGTTTCCAAGATTTGGCTATTACAAATTGGGCTGCTATAAACATAGGTGGCACAGATATTTCTATGGTTTGATGTTTTCAGTTCTTCTGGGAGAATTCCCAGTAGGGGGATAGCTGGATTGAATGGGATTTCCATTTCTAGTTTTTTAAGGAGCCTTCACATCACTTTCCATAATGGTTGTACCAGTCTACATTCCCACCAGCAGTGGAGAAGGGTTCCTTTTTCCCCACAGCCTTTCCAACATTTGTTGTTGGTTTATTTCTTTATGATAGCCATTCTTTCTGGAGTGAAATGATATCTAAGTGTTGTTTTAATTTGCATTTCATGGATGGCTAGTGATGTAGAGCATTTCTTCATGTATTTACAGGCTTGCTGAATTTCTTTCTCTGAGAAGTGTGTGTTCATCTCATATGCCCATTTCTGGATTGGGTCTTTGAATTTTAGAACCCTAATGGATTTTAGTTCTTTATAAATTCTAGATAGAAGTCCTTTGTCTGAATACTTATTAGTTAAAATCTTTTTGAAATTTGTGGGTTGTCTTTTCACTCTGTTGGCAATTTCTTTTGAGGTGCAAAAACTTCTTAGCCAGAGGAGGTCCCAGTTGTTGATACTTTCAAGTGTTAAACATGCATTTTGATTTTTGTCCATGAACTTTTTGCTTACCTCATGTCTTCAAGATTTTCTCCCACTTTCTCTTCCAGGAGATTTAATGTTTCTCTTTTAATATTTAGATCTTTAATCCATTTTGACTTTAGTGTGTGGTGATAGACGAGTGAAGTTTTAGTTTTTGGTATATAGAGAGCCAATTCTTCTAGCACCATTTGTTAAAGAGGCTATCTTTCTTCAAGTAGGCATGTATGGCACCTTTGTCAAAGATAAGGTGGCTGTGAGTGTGTTTGTATCTGCTTTCGCATCTTCTAATCTATTCCATTGATCCTCAGGTCTATATTTTTTTGCCAATACCATGCTGATTTTATTACTGTATCTTTGTAGTATAACTTTAGGTCAGGAATTGTAATGCCTCCTGCCTTACCTTTGTTGCTCAGAATTGTCTTTGCAATTCTGGGTCTTTTTTATTCCAAATAAATTTGAGGAATGATTTCTCCAGGTCTGTGAGGTATGTTGATTTTATTTTGATAAGAATTGCATTAAATCTGTATAGCAATTTAGGGAATACGGCCATCTTCACAATGCTGGTTCTTCCTATCTAGAAGCAGGGAATACCTTTCTATTTTCTGAGGTCTTCTAGGATCTCTTTCTTCAAAGCATTGTAGTTTTCATCGAAAAGTTCTTTAATTTCTTAGTTAGGTTAATTCCTAAGTATTTCATTTTCTTCGGTGCTATCATAAAAGGTACTGTTTCTCTAATTTCTTTCTCAGTGTGTTTGTTATCTGTGTAGAGGAATGCTGTTGACTTTTGTGTGTTGACTTTGTAACCTGCTATGCTACTGAATTTGTGTATTAATTGTAGTAGCTTCTTGGTGGATTTTTTTGGGTCTTCCAAGTAGATTATCATGTCTTCTGCAAATAGTGTTTTATGTCTTCTTTACTTATTGTTATTCATTTTATTTCTCTTTCTTGTCTAATGGCCATAGGTAATGATTCCAGAAGTTTATTGAATAGGAGTGGTGATAGAGGACATCCTTGTCTTGTACCAGATTTGAGAGTAAAAGACTTCAGTTTTTCCCCATTTAGAATTATGTTAGCCATTAGATTGTCATAGATGGCTTTTATCAGTTTCAGGTAGAGGCCCTCTATTCTGATTTTCTGTAGGACTTTGTACATGAATGTTTGACTTAGTCAAAGGCCTTTTCTGCATCAATTGAGACAATCATGTGATTTTTATTTTTGGCTCTATTGATATAGTGCATTGCATTTATAGATTTGCATATATTGAATCATCCTTGCATCCCTGGGATGAATCCAACCTGGTCATGGTGTATAACCTTCTTGACGATTTGTTGTATTCTGTTGTTGAGGATTTTATTGAGGTTTTTGCATCTCTGTTCATGAGAGAAATTGGCCTGTAGTTTTCTCTTTTAGTTGCATCTCTCTCTGGTTTTGATATCAGTGTAATACTTGCCTCTAGGAATAATTTTGAAAGGAATTTTTCCTTTTCAATTTCATTGAAGAGTTTGAGGAGTATTGGGATCATGTCTTCTATAAATTTCTTGTAGAATTCAGTGGTGAATCCATCATGTCCCACACTTATCTTTGTCAGTAGGCTTTTTATTATGCTTCGTATTTCATTGGCTGTTATTGGGTTATTGAGAATTCTTATATCTTCTTGATTCAGTTTTGGTAATTTGTACATTTCTAGGAATCTGTCCATTTCATGTGTGTCTTCAATTCTGTGAGAGTAAAGATTGTCAAAGTAGCTATTTATGATCCTTTAATTCTTTGTATGGTTTTCTTAGTCTCAATTGAATTAACTTCTGCTGTTATCATTATAATTTCCTCCCCTCTCTGCTTTGGATTCCATTTGCTCTTCTGTTTCTAGTCAGTTTAGGTGCTGTAATAGAGTATATATTCATTTTCTTTCTGTTTTCTTAATGTATGAGTTCAATGCTATAAATTTCCCTCTAAGATCTGCTTTGATTGCATCCCATAGATTCTGATAGATTGTGTGAATTTTCATTAAATTCTAAATATTGTTTAATTTGATCTGTAACCCACTGGTTGCTGATAAGAGTGTTGTTTAATTTCCATGTATTCCTGGAGTTCTTATGATTTCTTTGGCCATTTATTTCCAAATTAATTGCACTATGGTCATATAATATGCATGGGGTAATTTCTGTTTTCTTCCATATACTTAAGCATGACTTGTGGACTAATATGTAATGTATTTTAGAAAATTGTCCCATGTGCTGCTGAAAAAAATGTGTATTCGTAAGTGGCTGGGTAGAACACTCTGTGTATGCCCACTAAGTCCAGTTATTCCACGTTTTGTTTCAGTTCTGCTACTTCTTTGTTAATTTTCTGTCTGCTTGACCTGTCCTTTTCGGATAGGGGGGTGTTTAGGTCTCCTGTTAAGATTGTGGTATTGAATATTAGATTTTTCATGTCCATTAAGGTTTGTCTTATATAACTTGCTGCTCCTGTGTTGGGTGCATACATATTTATGAGTGTTACCTCTTCATCCTGAATTTTTTCCCTAACCAGTA
>PVKN010040818.1:0-10650 GCA_004027915.1 Capromys pilorides
AAGAAAGTTGATGATGATGACTTGAGTGATAGATCACTTTTTCTTACTTTTCAAAAATATATATATTTCTAGATATTTGTCAGAGAAATAATTTATAGGCAGAGTTTTACTTTTATATCCCAAAGTATGTATTCAAAAAAGGAAGGAAAGAAGGAAGGAAGGAAGGAAGGAAGGAAGGAAGGAGAAAGGAGAGAGGGAGGGAAGAGGGGAGGAAGGAAGAAGAAAGAAAGAAAGAAAGAAAGAAAGAAAGAAAGAAAGAAAGAAAGAAAAGAAAAAAGAGAAAAGAGAGAAAAGAAAAATAAAAAACAGACCCCACTGCTTGCTTGACCTGGTTCCCCATCTCTGCTTCTCTCCACAGCTAAGACTTCCCGACCCCGCTGCTGCATTCCCCTCAAGCTGAGGCTCCTTCAGAAATGAATGCACATATATTAAGAAAGCCAGCGTCTGATTTCTATGCACAGGACACTCTGGCCTGCGGCGTGTCGTACAATTTGCTTACTTACTGTGCACTTTCGGGAGCATCTGAGCAAATTGGAGCTGGGGGCTGGATCTCTGTTTGTTTTCCTGTAGATAATAATATTCTTCCACCACCTACGTTAATAGATTGAGGCCCGCAGGCATTTATGAGTGGTATCTTTAATATGGTTTTGGAATATTTGCCCTATAAATTCTTGAGAACAGACATATAGATTGCCTATTACCAGCATCATGGGCTATTAATAAATCAGAAACAGCTATGTATTTTAAAAAAAAATTGAATCCCTCCCCCCACCTTTGTGTTCACATCTAAATGGCAGCTAAAAATTGGTGAGAGATGAAATGGCGGGTGTTGGGGTGTGCTTTCTTATATAGAGATTGCCGGAGAAGGCAGTTGACAGCTAGGTCTAAAAATGACAAACAGTCTGGAGCAAGGTAGAAAAGAGAAGTTAGAAGCCTCTACCAGCTGGGCACTGTGGCAGCTTTTCAGTGCCACCATCTATTTCTCAGTGTCCTCAGGCAGTAAGGCTGAATCCACAGTGTCCTGGAGCTTTCCTTGCTATAAATTCCCCTGGTACTTTTCCACTCAGCTTTCTCTGTGCTCGCTGTGTGTTTATGACTCTGCTGCCAGGTGTGGATGGCACCTTCATCACGCCTGGGACCCCAGCTGCTGTGCTCCGACGCAGCGGCATGAGCAGGCACTCAGCTCTCCAGCTCCTTGGCCCCTTCCCACCTCCAGGAGTGGCAGAACCTCCAGCCCCCTGTGAGGCTCCCATTGCAATCTGGAAGTCCCCCTCCCTATCTAGAAGTTCCTAGGGGATGACATCTCATTTGCATTTGGCATTCCTGGAAGCTGTGTTTTTACAGCCCACCACCACCACCACCACAGTGCTGCCTCCTAGTTGTAGAACCAAGTGCCCCTTTGGTCTGGTGCTAAGCTCTCTACCACTGTGTGTGACTGAGCCAGCACCCTCCCCCACAGGAAGTCCCCATAGCACTGGGGTTTGGGGCCCCAGGGTTGCTGCACTTTACACTCTCACCCACATAACCCTGTTTGTCAGGGGTGCTAAATCTAGGATGATGAAACTAGAGACAATTTTTCAGAACTACTCTTCTACCAGCCTCTGGGGCTTGTCACTAGGACTGAGTCACTATTTTTTTTCCCCTGCCAGAAGATTTACTTCCCTTAAATGACAACTTTTGTCACTTCATGGTTTCTTCTTATTGCACCTCCTTCGCCGCCACCACCAAGTTATGGTGCATACTTGTTCTATCTGAATGTGAATCATTCAAACTGTGGCTTGTCCCCAAGAAGTCTCCATTTCAAATTAGGAGATGCAAATGGAAACAAGGAAGAGCAGTTTCTCGCATCACTGACCTTGTGTGATGACAGAAAGCACTGCTGGCTGTTACAGTGAACCAAGCTAAAATCTCAATGGCCCCCAAAAAATCAAGTGTTTCTCACTGGTCTCATAGTTGGATGCAGATCAGGAGGCTGTTTGGCCAGCTCTTGTCCAAGTGATGACCCAAGAATCCAGGCCCTTTCTATCATGTAATGTTGCAGTCTCTAATTCATGACCTTCACATTCACTGCAGAAGAATGGGAGAGGAAGCCCACATTTCATTGGCTAATTTGTAATCACGTGATTCCAACTTAACTGCAAAGGATCCTGGGAAATGTAATCTTCCTACAGTGTCCAGAAGAAAACATTTCTTAAATCATCTAGTCAGTAACTACCCCAATCTTCACTAAGCTCAGAAAGAAATCTAAATATACAGGGGTTCTTAAATATCTTGTGCTTCTAATGGGATTACAAATTTCTTTAGGGTAGAAATTAATATTCATTTGTGGATCCCAAATCCATGGGCAGTTCCTGGGTCATAGACCAAATGTTTGATGGTGCTGCAGCAGCCACCATGACAACCATGAGAAAGAAAATCACGCTGTGGGATTGGAGGTTTAGGCAGGAAGATGGAAATCAGGGGACCCTGAGGCTGTTCTAGCAGATGGACTCTTGAGCAGCTGACAGTGAGCCTCTCACTTCATGAGCCAAATAAATCTGACCTCTTTCCTCTCTTTCTAAGAATTGCACCTAGGACCTAGCACAAGCTCGGAAGCACTCCACCACTTTGCTACATCCTCAACCCTGACCTGTAGAACTCACGCTTTTAATGACAACCCATGTCTCACTTTCTTGGAACTCAGTTTTCCTATCTGTAAAATGAGACAGCAAAAAGCAGAGCTATAAAAAGCTAAGGATATAGACCTTCAAGTTCCAGTTTAAATCCTGCCTCCACTCCTTGATGCTATGTAACTTGAGAAAGTTACCAAACCAATGTGACCTCCAATCTCCTTCCCAGTTAGAGAACCCACCTCGCAGGGCTGCCCTAAGGATTAAACATCACGTCAAGCTGTTAGCACAGTGCCCAGCACGGAGCAGGACAGCCTCTGAGGCTGCGATGACTACACCTGTTCCTTCCAGCATGGTCTTCACGACATCAGTGGCTTATGAATTTCAGTCACAACTGCAATGTCCACCTTCTCTCCCTGGAGAAGTGCTACTGTGGCGTTTTAGGTACACCAGACAAATTGAATGTAGAAATTTTTCATCTGAAACCAACTATGTTTTAAAACAACTGTTTACAACTTTGTTTACTCCCTGCCAGAGTTAGACTGAAGCATCCAGCCCCTTCCTGCTGTGGGTAATGGAGGAGAGAGAGAGAGAGGGAATCACCCCCCAGGGGTTTCTCTGGACTCCAAAGCTAAGCTAAAAACTTAAAAGCCTGAAAATAGGAAGGAAAAGGGGAGGCGTGGAAATAACAAGAAACAGGTTCCAAGGAGGTCCTATAAAAACAATGAAATCATAATATTTTCCGCAACAGATTTCATCAGTGCTGCCTGAGTGCATTCTATTAAAGCTCATTTATTAAATTTTGAGGAGCATAATTTAGATATAAGATTCCAGACAAACAGGTTGCAAGATAGCTGATTCTGAATGCATCAACATCCCCTCATGCATGGAAAATAGGCTGATGTTTTTCATTTCAGTGGTCTCGTGAGAATCTCCTCCACAGCTTTTGTGAGGGAAAGAACCAGGGAGCTGGAAGGTGGGAGGGTGCTCAAGCTGTGACTTGCAGTCTTGCGCTCCCTCCAACAGCCATTTAAAGGGATTGTGTTTCCTGCCCTGTAGCAAAAACATCTCACAAATTGAACGGGCCTCCTTAGTTGTGTTCCGGAAATTGTAAGCCAAGAGGAAATACGTGCACACAGCACGAAGAGCTAAATGGTTAATCTGTTCATCTAAGAGTTTCACCTGTGTTCCCAGGGACTCCTATGCTTTTCACAGATCTCCTTGCTGGTGTTTACAAGGGATGCCTGGGTTGATGAAATAGATGATATTTTAGCTCCAGAATTTTCAGGTCATTGGGAAATCATGCTATTCTGAGGAAGTCCCGGATACTTCCTTGGTTCTGATTCCCACTGTGGTCTTCTGTGGACTCAAGAGGAGGTCTGGGGATCTGAGACCTGCCAGAGATTCTGTCTACATCAGGCAGTGTTCTCTTCTCTCTAGTGCATTCAAGGCATGGATCATAAACCCTGTTTTGTGGGTGAAAAACCTGAGATTTAGAGAGGTGAACGATTTTTCAAGATGTCCTGGAAAAGGGAGGAAGTGGCAGGACCAGTGAATCAAGCCTGTGAGATGTTCCCTAATACTTGAAGACATTTTTGTTAATGTGTAAAACACAATGATACCTCATTGCTTACAGCTCCAAAATGAGAAGGTCTGTCACACTAGGGGTGTCCTACTCAGGGAGAAAATAAGGACAAGCTGGCCCACAGCGGGACTGGGTAAGAAGCTCTAGTGAGCTCCCTGTGGGCTGGCTGACTTCACTAACTTCTCAGACTCCAGTAAAGAAGAAACTCTAGCTGTCTGGTATATGGTTGTTATGGTTTATGTCTAGTTGTCCCCCTAAAGCCTCATGCAATCATGGGGCGGGGACTTCTAGAGTTTGAGACATGAGTCATGATCCACTGGGATTATGTGTTTTAGTGCTGATGGGGTTCAATTGGTTCCTCCCTGGAGCATGACCTGGGCCTGCCTAGGATATGATTGGCTCCTCCCTAGAGCAGGATCAAGGGCCCATCCTGGGGTATGATTGGTTCTACCCTAGGGCACAATGGGCCCACGTCAGAGTGACTGAGCACAAAGAGACTTTTTAAAGGGCCGTTGCTCTCTGCTCCCCTGGTGGTTGTTCTGCCGCCATGAACTGGATGCCCTCTGCCCTGTTCCACTCAGCCTTGGACCAGCCGAATATGGACTGAAACCTCCAGCAACTGTGAGCTAAATAAACCTTTCCTTCCTTCATTTTGAGTGTCGGGTATTTGTCCCAGCAATGAGTGAAAGTAACTAAGACAATGATCCTGGGTAATTAGGGGTGATATCCAGTCTCCAGAGTTTCAAAGCCCCAGAAGCAAACCGCTGGGGTTGTGGGCTTAGCTGCTCAACAAGGGGACCTGACCAGTTTTCTAGTCAGGACTTCAAAACCAGGTCAAGACAGAATATATATCTAGATCTAGATCTAGATCTGTAAATGATTTTATATAGTCTATAATTTATATTATATATTCATATTGTAGTATTTGACTGCTTGACTTTGGTGCTCAGCACTTTTTTAAAAAATGTATTGGGTACAGAGTCTCACTAGCAGCTGGGACTCTACAGTGTTCCTCCTATTTTCAGCCTCCCCAGTGCTGGGATTACAGGTATGCGCCACCATGTCCGGTCTCATCACCACTCTCAGCCTCAGTGGCCAGCTCAGCATGCCCAGGAGCAGGGCTCATACCCCAGTCACCTGCTTGCCTAAAGCTATCTACTAAGTTGTCTCACCAGCCCTACTCCACACATTTTGAGACAAAAGTACTGTCCCATTATTCACTTTATCTGATGTTCAGCGTGCAGGTAGAACTCATCAGTGTAGACTGCTTTGTGGCTCCCCATTCTTTCCTGCCAAAACAATTTGCCTTGTATTCCTTGGTTTTGGTACTCATCCCACCTTCCTGGAACAACTAACGAGGAGTATCAAGGTAGCAATGCAAAGCACATGTGCCTATTTGTGAACTGCATATGACTATAAAGCTAGACAGACTTCAGTTCTACTACTCGGTGCTATGTAACTTGAGGAAGTTAGTAAACCTCTTACAGGTGGAAGGAACTCCGAATGCCACATGCTTTCCCCTCTGTGTTGTACATTGCTATCATCTTGGGGCTCCCCAGCCTCAGCCCACATCTACAGGGTCACCACATTCTCTCTGGGATCCATCCCTTAGATCACTTCCCTACTTCAGAAAGTCAAGTTCAGCTCTCTTTCATGAACTCCGAGGCCCTTTGAGGGAACATCAGTCCTGTTAAGTGTGAAAAAAAGAGAACCGCTAGGTTCAAACGGTGTCTGTGAAGTTCATTAACTATGTGACCTCAGAAAAACCACTCAGCCTATAAGACATGACTCACACCTGGGGATTCTGGGAGAACAAAGCAGGATCCCATACAGCATCGGGAAGGCCACAGCAGAGTGTGTCCTCAGTTAATGCCCCGACTTTTGCTGCTGCTTTTGCTGTGATCCTACCTGCTTTGTGCTCACCTGCATTTCTCCTCCTTCAGTTCCTCCCAGCTCCAGCCACGTCCACTCCCTGGATGCTTCCATGACCCTCAGACCTCTCAAGGCAGCCAGAATGTTTTCTCTGGACCTGTTCCCGTTTCCCCACCTGCCCTGTTCATGCTTCTAGCTCACGCCACCTCCTCAGAGGAGCCTCCTCGAGCTCCTTCCCACCCTGCAAACCCCAGCTCTCCCTGATCCCTGCTCCCTCCCACCCCATCCAAGCCTGAACCTTCCATAAACATGCACACACCGGGGCTCCAATCTGACCTCCCTGTGTGAGATCCTTAAGGGAAGCACAGGCCTTGTTCACACTGCAGAGTGTCTGAAGGTGAAGATATGGTGCCAGGCCACTCCTAAGTCAACCCTTAGGCAGCTTCCCTGGTCCCTCATCTTGTCCTGGTAAGGGGGCTGGCTGCCTTGCTGGCTGGGAGGCTGAGCAGATGCACCAGACAACCACTACTCACCCCCAACCCGAAGCAGTACTCGACTTCCACACACCAAAAATGAGTTGGGTGTCCAATTCCCTCATCCCTTGCTGAGATAGCTCTAAGGCAGGTTTACTGCATGGCTGTCAGTAGCAAGAAGCTCTAGCTGCCCAAACATTGGTTTACTTGCTAATGCACTTTGAGTAGCTACTTCTCCCAGTCTTCCACATTCCCCTTTACTCTCCCTCTTGCTCTTAAACCCTTGTCTCCAGAGCTGCCTCTGGCAGAATCCAAGTTAACAGCTATAACTTTCAGCAGCTGTGAGAACTTAAACTTCTTACTTAATGGCTCTGCACCTCAGTTTTCCATACATAAATGGAAATGACTTTATATATGGGATTCGGCTATAAGGATGAAGAGAAGTAAGGTGAACCCGAGAAAGGTCCTAATATGCAGAAAATAATATAACTATTGGCTCTTATTAATCTTGAGCTCTAGAAAAGGACCTGGATATGCCAGTGCTTCAAAACATGTCTGCTGATTGAAGCACATTGGGTCTTTGTGGATGGAGGAAGACTTTATATTAAATCTTGTCATTCCATGTTAGTTATATTCCTCTGGTTGCCAAGAACTCACTCAAACTAACAAGAAAAAACAAGAGTTTTTGCAAGGATGTGATGGCAAGAATAGAGTTGGCCATCTCAAGGGGACTGTAGAACACCCAGCCAGCCAGCCAGACTGCACTAAGGAAAGCATGTAATTGGGGCACATGAATTACAATGGCTCAGAATCCAAGAACTGGTCTAGTGGTCTTGTGACTTCCTGAGTTACAGAATGCTTGTGTGCATTCCCTCTAGAGATCTGCTAATACATCTCTCTGTTCAGTCCCCCTCCATCACCACCATTGGGTAGAGGAAGAAAACAGGAAGGATGCACTGGTGTTTTCCATAGTATTTCCAAACCAGGAAGTGACTTTAATGGACCACTGTGGACTTGGCAAGAGAGTAATGGAAAATTTTCTCTCATAACTACAACTGATCCTCTCTGTCCATCTCTCCAGTTTGAATTCTTAAGAGAAACGGCTTGCTTATCCCACAGGTTCATTTTCATGTCTGCATGAACAGAGTCCCCAAAAGAGGCCAACTTAGAGGTCATCCACCACACTTCTCCTTAATTCAACCTGAAATTTTTCTGTTTATTTATATACTGTCTCCCCCAACTCCTATAGACTGTTCTTTTTCTTTTTTATTGTTTTTTATTAATTTTCATAAAAGAAATAGCAATGAGACAGTTTCACAATAGGTTAGTAGGACAGTGCCAATAATTAATACATTGCATATTGTCTTCTTTGTAGTATTTGTTCAGAGTACAAAATGAAGACTTGATATCTTGTACAAACACTATTAGTACAAATATTTCTTCTCATTGAACTAAGAGAAAGTAGCTGTACATATAGTCCAACAGTCCATAATAATAGTGAGTTACCGGCACAACCGGCAATGTCAGAAGCTATTGATTTGAGCCTTTTACAGCTCAGCATATTAATATGGCTTTATTTTTTACACCTCATGGACTGCTCTTGAGAGAGAAACCAGCTCTGTTATGACCAGTGATGTATCCTCAGTGCCTCCAATACTCAATGGTTCTAGGTAACAGCTAGGTAAGAATTTATTGAACATGTGATTAAATGTTTGATTTTTTAGCAAATAAATTAATGAATTAATAAAAGTTACAGGTTTTTAAGAAAAGTCCTATCCAAATCACTAGATTCTCTCTTCCATTACCCAGAAAACTCACTCACAGATCCCTCTGGGAGAGGTCAAGCAGAGTCACAAGAAAGCACATGTCTAGAGGTGACTGACTGGACTCCTATGATGCAAGTGCCTTCTGTCCTTAGAACACTGCTACATTAAGTGTTACTTCCAGTAATGTACTGGAATCTTCTGGAGAGAATTCTTTCAATCCTATTTTATTACCAGTAATGCTTTAGCTCTTCTTTAAACTGGACCACTGCCCTAATTACCTGCTTCTTTATCCAACTCCTCACCCAAGCCCTGATTACTGAATTTTTTGTAGATAAACTCTTCTTCCAACTCACCCACCAGGGCATTATTTAACAGAAACCCAAACCCAGCATGCTAATGAAAACAACTTTTGCAAATAATCCTTTAAAGGAATTCAAAATACCAAGATCCTTATAAAAAGATGCAAATTAATGGCCTTTGGAAGATTTATAAGCACATACAATGTCTCTAGCTTCCCAATTTTGTTTTGTTTGTACTTGGAGTGGAAAAGGGGTGAGGCCACAAACACTGGGATGCACCAAGACAAATCAGGCCCTGTAGGAAATGTGAACACTGACATTGCTGAGCCTGACATAGTGTTAGACAAAGATGGTGCCCCAAAGACCTTCAAAGGACAAGGGTTTTCATGTTGCCAAGAGAGCTAGATAGTGATGCCCCAAATGAAGGAACTTTGAATCATCTCCTTCAATATTAGTCAGGGGTCTGGAACATTTAAAGAGGAAACATGGGATCAGATACACTCAGGAATACATAAGACCTACAAGGTTCTTGTGAAGATCAGTAATAACATGTGAAAAGTACCGACACATAATAAGTGCTTAATATGCCATGGTAGCTGACATAAAATTAGAAGAGTCAATTTTGAATGGTTCTAAGATAACTGGTTGGTTGAAAGGTCAGAGCAGAGGCCTCCTCTTAGCGGAGCTGGTACCAAGGTGAACATCTCCAAGCCTGTGGGTCAGTTGGACCAGAAGTCTCCTTTTTTGTGTTCCTTCTCAAATTTAGAGTAGCCCCATCCACCACATGTTTTCATCATGGTGATGTTTCTGCCTGCACACACACCAATAGGAGTGGAGCCAGCCAACCATAGACTGAACCCTCTGAAACCATAAGCCAAATTCAACCTTTGAAGTTGTTTCTTTCAGGTATTTTGTCATAGCGACAGAACACTAACATGCCCACTATGGACAAAGCGTTTTATTGCACCACTGGAATCACAGTTTAGGGATTGTGAGGGGAAAAAAAGTAGCTAAGAGGATTGAAATCATTTGCCCAAGCATGTGTGACAGAGATAAGGCTTTGAACTCCACCAGGCTGGCTCCACCTTCCTCACACCCTTAAACACAAAGCCTAGGCCTCAGAACTTTCTTCTGAGTGTAGATCCAAACCCAGTGAGGATAACATTTTGTCTCTGCTCTCATTAAGTTAGTCCAAGTGCTCTTTTGCATACATCTGGGTTATTTTAAATTTTTCCACAGTGAGTATTTGTTTTTTGTTTTGTTTTGTTTTGTTTTGTTTTGGGAAGGGTCTACAGGGTGCTCAAGGTCTCACTACTAGATCAGACTTGTAGTGATCCACCTGTTTACAGCCTCCCAAGAGCTGGAATTACAGGCGGGTGCCACCACGCTCAGTCTCAATTGCCATCTCAGCATGCCTTGGGGGCAGAGCCAGAACTGCAGGCCCAGGGATTGAACCCCCATCCCTTTACCTGAGTTTAGGTGCTTTAATCTGCTGAGCTATTTGGCTGGCCCTTACAGTGAGTATTTGTTCATCATATACAAGAATGAAAAGAACACAGTTTCAGCTCAGAATGCCGAGTGGCTACAAACAGTGGAAAAATGAGAGTTTGGTCTTATTGCATTACCAGTCCAGAGGTGGACAGTGACATTAGCTTTGGCCAAGGATCCAGGTCCTTTCTTTCCTCCCTACCACGAACAATAAGAGTATCCATATCTTGATTCTGAGAAATGATATAAACATTCATCTTCACTCTTTCATTTGAAAGGTATAAAGACTGAATGTCAGATAGTGAGAATCAAAGATGGAAAAGATACCACCCAGAATGTGGATTAAAAGAGATTATACAGGGCCGGCGAGATGGTTCAGTGGTCTAAAGCGCCTGCTTAGGAGGGCTCAGGCGACTGCGGGGACTGCAGTTCGATCCCCAGCACCACATGCTGTGCCAGCGCCACCACCAGGGCAGGCTGAGCCAGCCACAAAATGAATAAATAAAGAAACAAACAAACACAACAAGCAAACAAATAAATAAATAAATAAAATTAAAA